>CP139756.1:11802500-11970000 GCA_034370585.1 Fragaria x ananassa | reverse complement strand
TTTATTCGGCCTAGCATGTCTCCATGGGGTGCTCCGGTGTTGTTTGTTAAGAAGAATGACGACACCATAAGACTATGCATTGATTATAGGAAGCTAAATCAAGTCACAGTGAAGAATAAGTACATGTTGCCTCGCATTGATGATTTGTTCGATCAGTTGAGAGGTGCCTCGGTGTTCTCAAAGATTGATTTGAGATCTGGTTATCATCATTTGTGGATTCGGGATAGTGACGTAGCCAAGACTGCCTTTCGATCACGCTATGGTCATTATGAGTTTGTGGTGATGCTATTTGGACTTACTAATGCACCCGCGGGTTCATGGATCTCATGAATAGGGTGTTTAGTCCATATCTTGACCGCTTCGTGATCGTGTTCATAGATGATATTTTGGTGTACTCGAAAAGTGAGAAGGAGCATGCCAAACATCTAAGATTAATATTGCGGACTTTGAGGAATGCGCAATTGTTTGCCAAGTTCAGCAAATGTGAGTTTTGGCTGGATAAGGTGGGTTTTCTGGGTCATGTAATTTCAGCTGAAGGTGTTAGTGTGGATCCCCAGAAGGTGGAAGCGGTGTCCAATTGAAAAAGACCCACAACTGTGACTGAGATTCGTAGTTTCTTGGGGCTAGCAAGTTATTATCGGCGTTTTGTGCAAGACTTTTCAAAGATTGCAGCTCCACTATCTGGATTGATCAAGAAGGGAGTGAAGTTTGAGTGGTCAAATCAGTGTGAGCAAAGTTTTCAAGAATTAAAGAACCGCTTGACACTGGTGTTGGCACTTCCGGATGATAGCGGGGAGTATGTGGTGTTTTGTGATGCTTCTAGACGAGGTCTAGGTGGGATTTTGATGCAGCATGATCGTGTGATTGCCTACGCTTCTAGGCAATTGAAGCCGCATGAGGTGAATTATCCCACTCATGATTTAGAGCTTGCAGCTGTGGTTTTTACTCTCAACTTGTAGAGACATTATCTTTATGGAGCCAAGTGTCAGATTTTTACCGATCACAAGAGTCTTCGGTATGTGTTCACACAAAGGGAGTTGAATATGAGACAAAGAAGGTGGATGGAGTTGATCAGTGATTGTGATTGCACTATAGAGTATCATCTAGGAAAGGCTAATGTGGTAGCTGATGCTCTTAGTCGCAATCCCTCCGTGTCTTTGTTTTACTTAAGGATGGTTCGAGTTCCACTTCTTTGTGAGCCGCGAGCTACATGGGTGGATTTAGCGGTGGATGAAGTGGGTGCTTTGGTAGCTAGTTTCCATGTGAGGCCAGTTGTGGTTGATAAAGTGCGGGAGGCACAGTATAATGATCCTTCCATAGTTCGGTTGATAGAAAGAGCAGCTAATGGAGCTGCCGTAAATTTTTCGGTAAGAAGAGATGGGTCGTTGTTGTTCAAAAGTAGGCTTTGTGTGCCAAAGAGGAACGAAGAGTTAAAGTTTGAGTTAATGGAGGAAGCTCATAGTTCTGCTTATGTTGCTCACCCGGGGAGTGCAAAGATGTATCGGACTCTAAAGGATTATTATTGGTGGCCAAACATGAAGAGGGAAATTGCAGCTTTTGTGAGTAGGTATCTGATTTGTCAGCAGGTGAAAGCTGAAAGGCAGAAACCTTCAGGGTTGCTTGAGCCGTTGCCTATTCCAGTGTGGAAGTGGGACCACATCACCATGGATTCTGTCTTCAGTTTACCTCGCACCCGTGAATGGCATGACAGTTTTTGGGTGATAGTGGATAGACTCACTAAATATGCTCATTTCTTGCCGGTGAGAAAAAAGTTTTCGATGGATAAATTGGCTGAGCTGTATGCAAATGAGAAGATCAAGGTGGTCAGGGATAGACTCAAAGCTGCTCAGAGTAGGCAAAAGAGTTATGCAGATGTCCGCATGAAGGACCTTGAGTTTCAAGTAGGTGATTGGGTGTTCCTAAAACTATCTCCTTGGAAAGGGGTAGTACGTTTTGGCAAGCGTAGGAAGCTTAATCCGACTCATATTGGGCCTTATGAAATAATAGAGCGAGTTGGCTCTCTTGCCTATCGGTTAGATTTGCCTCCGGAGTTGTCCAGGATACATAATGTGTTCCAAGTATCCATGCTTCGCAAGTATATTGCCGATCCTTCTCATGTGCTGGAAGAGTAGCCGATTAGTTTGCAGAAGGATTTGTCCTATGAAGAGGAACCGGTTCAGATTCTAGTCGGAAAGAGCAAGTGCTTAGGAGCAAGTCAATTCTGCTCGTCAAAGTGCTTTGGAGAAGCCACCAAGTAGAGGAAGCTACTTGAGAGTCAGAGGAGCAGATGAGGCAGCAGTTTTTTTTATCTCTTTGAGTAGCATGTTTGTAAATTTCGAGGACGAAATTTTTGTAAGGAGGGGAGAATTGTCACGCCCCGACCTATAATTTTTTACCTTTATTACTGGCATAGTGGTAAAAGAATTTTACCTGTTCGTCAATAAGTGAAAAATATAATTGTTCCCCAGAGAGGTGTAGGGGACGATTATTTTGTGGGATTATTCTAAGGAAGAAAAAATATGACGACGGTAAAAATGGTAATTTTTGCTAGTAAAAAGTAATTTTATTAGGGTATTATTTTAGGGTGTTGAATTTTAGATTGGGTTTATAGATGGAGTTGTGGACTGGGCTTGGTCAAAACCCGTTTTCTTTTTTTTCTCTCTCTCTCTTCCTCCCGATTTCTCCTCTCCCCGAGCCCGTTTCTGTCCAGAATCTTCTCGGCCGCCGTTCACCGCCATCTGGCCGCCCCAGCCTGCCACAACGGTCCCGTTCGGTCGGTCTCCATCCCAGCTGCAGTTCTAGTCCGGTGGCAGCCCCCCTAGCGCCGCCGTGAATGAGGAATCGACGCCGAGAGCCTCGATTGCCGAAATCGTTTTTTCGCCGGAACTCCTTCCTCCGGTAGTCATAGCCGGCGAGCCTTGGCTCAAAAGGAAACCCTCCTTCCGTGCTTCAATCCCTCCAAAGGGCTCGCTCCGTCTTGAGCTAAGTAAGGAGAAATCAGAATTTCAATTTATAGGGTTTTATTGTGTGTTTGTGTCCGATTGGCTTGGTTAGGCTTAGAATTGGAGTTTGTGGTAGTTAGGAATGTTGTAGAGGAGGTTGAGAGGGAGATGCTACCAAATTTTGGTGACCATCAGAGGTCGCCGGAGTTGGTCGCCGGCCGCCGCTGCCGGCGGAGCCGCCTAGAAAATGTTTTTGGTGGAGAAAAATATGAGGAGTTTAATGAAATAAGTTTTAGAATTTTTGGATGAGTTTTGGATAGGTTTAAGAATTGTTGAAGTTTGGTATTTTTGGCGGATTATTAATTTATAATCCGGCCATTGGATTTTTATGTGGTGGAAGGTGATTTTGAGGATGTCAGTAAAATTTGTGGAGTTTTGAGGTTGGCTGTGAATTTAAGATTTTGGAGTGTTAGGCTTGGTTGAGCGCGAAGCATATTTAATTATGCATGTTTTGCTTTAAGCGCCGTTGTTTTATTTAAGGTTTTATTTATATGGAACAGGACGTGAGGAGGCTCGAGCGGAAGAGACCTCCGACCGACATCAAGCTTAGGCCTAACCTGTGAGTGGACCTTTGTTTTTAAATATTGTGTTCAAAATGCTTTATCATTTGAATGATTTTCTGTTGTTTGATATTTCCCGAAATTGAGAATTTCGGTGATTATACTCTTATATGAGAATAATATGTATATGATTAAATGCTAGCTAGCTATACGTGATTTCCCCCATACGCGAGGCACAATTCCGGTATGAGTGACATGAGCGTTAGACGCGAGTGTCGTAGCCCTGTGGCGACTTTCTAATTTTGCATTTATTTATTCAAAGATTTCGTACAAGGAGTAAACACGTATATATTACCACTCGGCCGCGGTACAATTCCGGTGTGGGGTGATGTGAGCGTTAGGCGCAAGCATAGTAGCTTCGTATGATATCTACTTTATTCAAGTTGTTCATAGATATCGTACCAATGGTCAGGCGAGTGTGCATACATACTATATATATAATATCCAGGCCTGAGAGACAATGTCTTAAAGTTTGGGAGTCTAGCCAGGCTGGACCCCAGTTCAGAACTTTCCAGTAGAGCTTTTGTTTTTGCCGTTGATGAAAGCATTTCTTTTGGGGAAATATTTATTTGTTGTAGGAAGCATTTTGTCCACTCACTCTGACGTGTTGAATATTTTCCCCTGGGCTCTTCGTTTTTAAAAAATGCCCAGTCTGCAGAGTTCGCGTGAGGTCTAGCAGGAGACGTCGAGGCATAGTCACTCATCTATCAGCTACATTTTACCAGTAGGTTACCTGTTTAATCTACTAGAGGTTTGTTAGCTTTCGCTGTATTTTATTTTATTTTTTAGTAGCTCTGAATACTTTTGGAATTCTTCGGTGTAATTTTGTATTCTGACTACTTTTGGAATGTAGCGGAAGATTTATTTATTTTGGAATAAAAAGGTGGTTCTTAAATTCTTAAGTTAGGGTTGTCAATTTTTGAGGGAGGTTTGCCAAGTCTTCGGTAAATTGTCCTTGGAGGTGGTCCCCACAGGACTCATCTTGGGTTTCGGGGTGAAATTCGGGGCGGGTCTTGACACTAGGCCTATTATTCTTAAGAGTCAAGGTGGGACCAGCGTCACGGGTGTATACCTTCTTTGCGGCCGAATGCGCTTCTTCATACAGCATGATCCTAGGCCGCGACTGGATCCATAGAAGTTTTTGTGTGTCTTCCTCTATGCACCAAGAACTTATGATCTGGGATACTGAGACATGCGAGACGGTCCTCATTAAGGCGGATCCGCGTCCTTTCTCCATCTCCACCAGCTTCAATGATGCCTGTTATTACAATACTGACTTGGGCCCGCTAGATGTCCAAGGTGTCGATTCTAAAGGCTGCCCTTATGGGGTCATGGCCTCCAACTTAATGCGATGGGGGCTCACACCATTGCGGATCCCCTTTAACCCTCTGATGATTAGTGCTTCCTCAGAAGAAGCGTGCGAGGCTGGCGAGTCCTTGTGTGAGAGACTCCTCTCATACTAGTCAGAGCGCGAAGCCTACGACAAGGTCACGACTATGGAATATGTGGATGAAATAGTGGATTACACCGATACCAAGGAGGAAGTTATTTAGTTAGCTCCCGCTGCCTTGGACGACACACCACCTCAAGTCTGCGACCCCATCTTACAAGTTGACGTGGGGACTGTAGAGAAGCCCCTGCTCATTTCCATCAGTGCTAAGCTGGCGGCGGACGAACGGGAAATTCTTCTAACTCTCCTACACGAGTATAGGGACTGCTTCGCCGAAAAAAAAAAGAAGACATGTCCTGCTTGTCTCCGGATTTAGTTTGTCACTAGTTGCCCACTCATCCTGACAGACGTCCAGTCGGGCAAGACGGTAGGTTCATGCGAACTGAGACCTAGATCACGGTCAAGGAAGAAATTGAGAACATGCACCGCTCAGGTACCATTCTCGTGGCCAAGTACAATGAATGGCTATCCAATGTCTTTCCTGTCCGTAAGAAGAACGGCAAAATACGCGTATGTGTTGACTACCGAGACCTCAACAACACCACCTTAATGATATATACCCCATGCTTGTTGCCGATCTCTTTATTGATGCGGCTACAAGGCATGAAGTGCTATCCTTTATGGATGGAACCGCTGGATACCACCAGATTCCTGTCGCTGAAGAAGATCACCACAAGACTGCCTTCTGTTGCCCGGGGTTTGCAGGTGCATTTGAATATGTTGTCATGCCTTTCGGACCCAAGAACGCGGGAGCAAGGTATTAGCGCGCCATGAACCTCATCTTTCATGATATCCTGGGAAAGTTGATCGAAGTCTCGTACATTGAAGACCTCTGGCAAGTTTTCACGCGGATGCGGAAAGATAACTTGAAGATGAATTCCGCCAAGTGTGTATTCTTCGCAAAAGCAGGTGACTTCCTAGGGTTCCTAGTCCACCAAAGGGGTATCGAGATCCCTAAAGACAAGGCACAGGCGGTAATAAAAGCCTTGCCTCCTACAATAAAAAAGGAGCTCCAACAACTGATCGATGAATCAACTTCCTCCGCCGTTTCATTTCAAATGTGGTAGGGAAAGTTCAGCCTTTTTCACCTCTCTTGAAGTTCCAAGGGGCAACCGAGTTCTTTTGGGAACCACAACACCAAGAGGTTTTTGATCGTATCAAGGACTACCTTACGAACCCGCCTGTCTTGGTTCCACCTCACCCTGGCATCTCGCTTAAACTCTACATCGCTGCTGCTGACTTGTCCATTGGCCGACTCTTGGCACAGGACGATGAGAACGAGGTGGAACACGCCGTTTATTACCTTAACAGGGTATTAACAGATTACGAGACGCGCTACTCTCCAATGGAAAAGTTGTGTCTCACCTTATTCTTTGCAGGTTGCAAGCTCCGCCACTACATGTTGGCTTTTACCACGGTGGTGATCGCTCAGTCTGATCTAGTCAAATACATGCTTTCCTGCCTTATCCTATGGGGCCATATAGGTAAATGGATATTGGCTTTGTCTGAGTTCTCCTTGAAATATGTGCCATAAAGAACAGTAAAAGGACAGGCCATAGCGGACTTCCTCACTCATCACCCACCAACTGAGCTTATAGCGTTCCGTGAGTTGGAGTTCACCGTTGCTTCCCTCACCTCATGGACTCTTTACTTTCATGGATCGCGTACTGAATTCGTTGCAGGTGCTGGAATCGCCATTGAGAACCTTGCAGGTGATCGTTTCTCTTACTCCTTCCAGCTGGATTTCAAATGTACGAATAACCAGGCGGAATATAAGGCGCTCATCATTGGACTTAGGAGTCCGTGAGGTCCAAGTCTTTGGTGACTCCTTATTGGTCGTCAACCAGCTTGTGGCGAAGTTTAAGTGCTTGAGTTCTTCCATTGAGCCCTACTTGCGAAAAGCCTTTGACGTCCTGGATCGTTTCGATGACGTCCACATTGAGCACATTCCACGCGAATTCAACTTTGCTGCAAATAAGCTCGCACAGATTGCATCCGGTCTTAGCTTGTACGATAGAGTACGTGAACGACTACTCAAGGTCAAGCGACGCACTCTTCCTTCTTTTATTGCAAGGGGGCAGTATCAAGCTGATCCTCTTGACGTCGCCGCTTTAGACCCTATCAACGAGGATGGGCGGCTTCCATTTATAGCCTACCTCAAGAACCCTCATGACGCTACTCATTCCCGGCAAATGCGGTTTCTGACCCTCAACTTTGTACTTCGCAACGGTGAGCTTCATCGGCGCGGTGAGGACGGTAACGACTTCCGCTGTATATATGGTAACGAGGCCAAGTGGCTTATGCGCAAGGTTGATTCCGAAGTTTATGGTTCGTATCAAGCAGGACCAAAAATGCGTTGGCTAATCCGTCGCCATGGCTACTATTGGCCTACCATTCTCAAGGTCTGTATTGTTTTCGCCAAAGGTTGTCAGGATTGTCAGGCTCACAGACTAGTGCAACACATTCCTAACATTCTGTTGCAGCAGATCATTAATTAAACCGTGGCTAGGTTGGGGATGGGCGATAGACTTCGTCGATATCATTCACTCCCATTCCTCGGAGCAGCATAAGTTCATCATTATGGCCATTGATTTCTTTACCAAGTGGGTTGAACCCAAGCCACTCAAGGTCGCCTCCACGACCTCGGTTCGTAACTTTATCTTCTACAACATTATCTCCCGCTTTGGTATTCCAAAGTGCATCATGATGGACCGGGGGGCGGCTTTCATGTCTGATTTTGTAGTCACATTCCTTACCGGCTATAGTATCAAGCTCTTGCATTCAACCCCTTATTATGCATAGTCTAATAGTCAGGCGGAGGCGAGCAATAAGGTTATCCTCAGTATCTTGCGTAAAATGCTAGAGTTGAACCCCCACGTCTAGCATTTAGAGCTTTACCATACTTTGGGGGCCTACAGCACTTCCAAGCGTGGTCCGACGGCCACCACCCTTTATGCTCTTATGTTTGGTCATGACGCCGTCCTCCCTCTCGAGGTTCACGTCACCTCGCTTCACGTCCAGGAACAACACCAATTGCTTGGTGACGATTACTTCTAAGTGATGTGGTAAGAGCTTGAAGACCTCGACGAACACCGCATCACTGCCTTCAACAATCTCATCCTTGAGAAGCAGCGCATTGCGCGGTCCTATGATCTAGTTACCCGCGGACAAAGCTTTGTCGAGAGCCAAGCAGTGTGGCAAGCTGTGTTACCATTAGGCGAGAAGACTGAAGGCCGCAGGAAGTGGTCCGTACTGTGGGAAGGACCATTTATTATTCATCGCATATTGACAAAGGGGGCATACCACTTGCGCGACCTTGATGGTACATTCCATCCCAATCCTATTAATGGTCGTTTCTTAAAGCGCCATATCAATAGTATTTGGGAGCGCGCGGATCCTCCGCCTCTTGACCCCGCGACCATTGTTCAAAGTGCTCTGCCCCTTCGCGATTGCACTCCATCGCCTCCCACTAGGGGGCAACACGAGAGAGAAGAATAATTAGTTCATTTTGTTGTAAATGTGCGAGGTCTACCAACAGACTAGTACATGATTGGGGCTTATTCCAGAGGCCCTAAATTAAATTTTACATGCAGTTTAGTCGTGCTATTTTTTTCTTTACTTCTCTCTTCCATTTCATCGTAAACGTGCAAAGTCTAACTAAAAGACAAGTACAAGATTGGGGCCTATCCCAGAGGCCTTAAATAAAACATTACATCTTCTTCCCCTTTCTCAGTTTTTTTAGACTTTAGACATTCTTCAAGTGTCTTAGTCTTTATTTAGGCCATTCCCTGTGGCCTCCAAATTTTTGAAGTTGGTTCACCATCTTTATGCTACCATTCGCTAACCCTTTTTGTTTGCTTCTCTTTAGTTCGCACTAGGGGGCAACGAAGAGCAGGCGAATGCAGAAGTAGTGCAGGCGAACGGAATCCGTTTCTCTCGACGGTTCGCTTCGTCATTCTTATGCTCACTAACGAGACGATACAGTCCGCTCCGCTAGCCTTACATCAGGATACATATTTGCTCGCTATGCAGTGAGTAAGGCATTCCTTGGACATAACCAGTTTGTCTCGTGAGGTGGTTGGGAACACACATTTCAAAATTTTGGTTCCCCTTAGCGAGATGAAGGTTGCGATGACGCCAAAACGTTAGCATCCTCCAACTTTTGAATTGTCGTGACATGTTCAATAAGGTATTTTGCTTAAACAATCCAAAGCTCAAGGCCTAGGGGCAATGTTTGAGCAAAAGGGTATTTTTGTCCAAGTAATAATACTTTACCGGACTGTAAAATGTCCAAGTGAATATTAATTACTTTCTTGGTCCACATCACAACCGGCGAGCCCAAATTATCCAAGTTTACAAGTGATGACTGGCCAGTAAGGCCACGTGAGCTGAAATATAAAGTCCGCGCGCGGAATGACTTTACGCGGACTACAGATCTCGCGCACTTAGTAGATTTCGTGTGGATTACAGAGCTCGCGCGCGTAATGACTTCGCGCGTAGGCAAAGCGAAGTGATACTTCACGTAATATTGGAGCCTTAGGCGAGGCAGAGTACATCAAGGTGAGCTGGCGAACTGGCTCGCAGGTGAGACTTCGCGAAGAAGCCACAAGCAGAGTCCGCGTACACCAATCGTTGAAGACTCTCACCGGTCTTTAGCATGACTTGGACCAATCCCTGTGGTCCTTTTATTTAGAAAGTCCTATAAAAGCCCGCGAGTTGGAAACAGTAGCCCATGCGGAATGTGCGAGCTGGAAAAATGCTATAAGTTGATTGGCCCGCGCCGGGAAAACCTTGTCCTTGTGGGATTAGGGTTTCAAAGCCCGACCTAGATTCCAAATTAACTTTCTTTTGCCGCAATTCGGACTACTATATAAAGGGGTCAAACAAACAACAAGACACACAATCAAATCTCTCAACAAATGACAAACAAACTGCAAACAATTAACCTTTGAGCTACCTCGAAACCCTAACCCTAAGCGCACCATCGCCTAGTTTTTTTTCAGAGCCCTTCCGGACTCTACCCCGATTTCTCCTGATTTCCCTATAGTTGCTTTGCTCGCGTCCCGCCGTGAGTATCAATTGCCTTGTGCTCGTAAATTCCTCATTTGAGGTGGCACCTAATTAAAAACCCCCTTCTGCCTGATCAAGAAGTCAAGCTCGCATACAACCCTTTTTTGTTCGTCCGCGAGGTGGCACGTCTGCAACAAATCCCCCTCTTTTTGTTGCTATTTACCTCTGCTCCGCGCGCTGAGGATCGTGGCCAAAACAGCGCACAAGCCTTCTGCATACTCCAACGCACAGTCATCACCATCATACTTTTACTCCTTTCAAATTCAATTATTTTTTCTTATTTTCCGTTTGCAAGTTATTTTTCATCATCATAAAACTCTTTTCAAAAACCCCAAAAATCATAAGTACAATTTAGTTTGAGTCATTGTGTTCGTCTTCGTCGATTTGTGTTTCTTGTTTTACGTGTTTTAGTGTAGTTAGTTTAGGTATTTTATAATTTGAATTAAACTAATATTCTTGTGGGAACGATAACCTCATTTTCTTTCATTCACCATTCACTATGTATACTTGCAGGAATTCCACCAGTAGTAGGAGGCAAGGACCCTAATTTGCTTTAGGACTAATTTCAGTTTACCGCCATGAACTTTAGGTTGATCATCATGTTAGTCTCTTTTCTTTTAATTTTATCAAAAACACCCCTTAACTTCTAATTTTCATCAGCCGTGTCCAAATATCATTTTTCATCAAATTCCCCCATTATGTAATGATTTGCATCAAGAAGAAAACTAAATTTGGAAGTCGCTAGGTCCACAGAAAAAGGTTAAAATAGATAAATTGCATTCAATCCCACCAAAATCACTAAGGTTAGGGAGTTGTGATGAGAATGGAGATGTGTATCGATATGAGGAAAAAATGGCCAGAAAGGTTGTTTTTATCGGAATTTGATTTTCTTCTTGATGCCTCGTCATCACTTGACGGAGGAATTGGATTTAGAACGGAAGTTTGGACAAGGCTGATGAAAATTGGGAGTTGAAGGGTGTTTTTGATGAAATTGAAAAAAGAAGGACTAACATGATGATCGACCTAAAGTTGAAAACAAAAGAAAGAAGGAAAGAAAGAAACGAAGGATCAGATATCTGAGGAGTTAATTGGTTTCGTCTTTCTTGCAAAGATGAGTCCCCATTCAGTAGCAGCCGTGATGATGATCCTGATCACCCTTGTCACCACAGCTCACTGCATCAACAACAACACAAGATCATCATCAACTTGGTGCAATGGCGGCCGCACCGACGATCCCTCGTGCCTTATCGGAGGGACAACTGACTTGGACTCGGATGAGTTCATGATTGATTCCGAAATCAACAGAAGAATCCTGGCTGGAATCTCCTTCACTAAGAATGCACAGGATTCTTCGAAGGCTGTGTCGTGTGACCGAAGCACCAATCCTCCATGCCACGTCGATCAGAAAAATCAGAATCCTCCAGGACGTGACTGTGCCAAGGCCCAATACTACCGCGGCTGCCACCGCTATTGACAGTGCGGTAACTAATAAAGATCGATCATTTGATGAGTTCATACAGTTAATTTCTGGGTTTGTTTATCTGCATCTACTTGTTTCTGTAATCAGTTCTTGTGTATGTAAAAGTATTTGTGGTTGTCTCTGCTTTGGTTAAGTATGAACTCAAATTTTAAGCTTCTAGTTGCTTAATTACTTGTTGCTCAAACAAGAACAACTCAAGAACAATTGTCTATATTGTCAATTGATTCTTCCTTGGCCATATGATATGGGATTTCAATTTAATTTCGAGAATCTTTTATCATTTTCTATTTTACTATTGGTTCATAATCATTATTGGCCTCCGTCGGTGCCTTAGGCAGCTGTCATACTAATTCGTTGACCATATGCCAATCAAAAATTTTTAATAGGAAAAACAAAATAAAGAAATAGGAAGTGGACATTATAGGAACCGACTTCGGTGACAAGCCCTTGTCACCTTAAGGTAACCACAACTAATAAACATGAGACACGTTTCTATTTTGAAAGGTTTGGCTGCAATTTAAGGACATAACATGGAGGTTTTGGGTATTTGGTATGTTTATAATTATTGTTAACACTTGTTCATCTCTCATTGGTATTTGCCATCCATAAATGATCATAACTGGTCACCCAAGTTATTTTCACATTATAGTGCCATAATGCAGGATTGTGATTTGTGAAATCTTAACCTCTAAAGAAGAGCTACTTCCTCACAAATTTATCATTTCATTGTAAATTTGTAATAGAAAGTTAGAAGTTTCTAACTTTCGTTTAGTGTTCTTTGATTTGTTAAGAGTTACAGATTATTTTGTTGTTTGTTTTCGGTAAGAGAAAAGCTAACAGGTGCCTTCTACTATAGACTATTTTTTCTTCCTAGTACTTTTCGTTTAGTGTTTTTTGATTTCTTAAGAGTTATAGATTATTTTGTTGTTTGTTTTCGGTAGAAAAAAAGCTAGCAGGTGCCTTCTACTATAGACTATTTTTTCTTCATAATAAATTGTCCTCGACCTGTTGGGGTTGAAACCAAGAAAAAATAAATGAGAAGAGCCTTAAAGATATCAAACCCTAAAGCTGAACAAATACCGGTATACCAATAAATACGTACAAAATTATATATATTTATATACATCAATACATACATGGGATTCAATTATGAATTTTATGTATGAAATTCAAAACTGTCCACCTTAATTTGTATTCGACAATTATTTTTTTGAAGAACTAAGCAATTTCATAAAAGAAAATTTGTCCTTCAAATATAAAATTACATGCATGAAATTAATCAATTAATTAAGAAATTATATACTGCGGTAGAGTTTTTGATAAGCTAACTAATTAATCCTTGCTAAGAAAACGTCTCGGCTAAAAACAAACTGAAATCATATTTGGTTTAATTAATTTAGTGACCTCATCATGTGTAGGTAAGGCTCCACCGGCCAGCAGCAGGGGCCTTGGATCCTTGCTGCTCGTGAACCTTCAATAATTGGCGAGTAGGTGAGTATCCAGTCATCATCGAATGATGAAGCACCACCGGTGCCACCAGCCCACCACCACCACCAACATCAACACTGTACCAAATATAATTGTAATTGTTCATATATATTGGAAACTTCTGATTCTTTTTTTTTGTTTTGGATACAAAATGGTGACCGGGTGAGCTACCATTTTGGGGCCGGGAGCAATTTTAGGTAGGGCCCCTCTTTAAGAAATATTTTTCACAAGCTGGGGTTCAAACCAAGGATCTCATATTACTAGGAGGATCCTTACAGCATACGTCCCAATTATAGCCTAACATGCTTCTACTTGACCAAACTCATTAGGTGGAAACTTCTAATCTTTGACATCTCTTAAAGTCTCAGATTTTTTAGTAATAAACTTGGAGTTCGCAGTTGACAGTGGGGAATGAAACTATAGTTACATGCAGTTTTCTGCGATTATCGAAATCGAATCATATGCTCTTGCACTAGTAGAAAAAAAGGCTTAAGCGACGGTATATTCATATTTCGTCGCTTAGGAAGTACCTAAGCGACGAAAACTCATTTTGTCGCTAAAAATACATTTTTCGTCGCTACAATTCCCTAGAGTGACGAAATTATTTTGCCGCCTAAGATTCGTCGCCACAGATCCTAATTAGGTGACAGCAAAAATTTTGTCGCAAATTATTTCTGTAGCGACGAAACATTAACCCTTAAGCGACGAATAATTTAGTCGCATAAGATTCATAACTTAACCGACAAATTTACATTTCGTCGCTGTATTTTTGACTAAAGCGATGGAACTTTTGACTCTTGAGCGACGAAAATTCACAAACTATTGGAAAAAAACTCTTCAAAGATGGAGTCGTAGCCTAAGTTAATCACTTAAGCGACGAAAAGTTATACTTTTCGTCACTTAAGTACCAAAATTTTTAGCTGCAACTACTCCGCCAAAAATTTTAGGAAAATTTGAACCATATTTTTGAATGTTTCGTTACCCGCTGCCTGACTTATCATTTCTTTATATTTGAACTCTCTTCTTCAGACCCTCAGTCATCTCCACGGTATAATTCAGACTCTCTTCTCTCTCCTCTCTTCTTCAGACTCTCTTCTCTCCCTCCTCTCCTCTGCCCCAGTTTAGAAGACCGAGAGACCCCTAGCTACTCTAGTTTGTTCCGGTTCTGCCTTTCCTTCTTCCCTCTGCCTCTCCTTCTTCTTCCCTCTTCCTCTCCTTCTTCTTCCCTCTGCCTCTCCTCCTTCTTCCCTCTGCCTCTCCTCCTTCTTCCTTCTGCCTCTTCTTCTTCTTCCCTCAGCCTCCTTCTTTTTCCCTCTCCTCCTTATTCTTCCCTCTGCCTCTCCTTCTTCTTCCCTCTGCCTCTCCTCCTTCTTCTTCCTTCAACCTCTCCTTCTTCTTCCCTCAGCCTCTCCTCCTTCTTCCCTCTGCCTCTCGCCCATCTCGCCACCATTTCCTGTCCTCCTTCCCTCTTTGGTTCGCCCATGTAAGCAGAGTTTGCGCTATAGGAACCCCAGCAGACTCCGCGCTATAGGAACCCAGCGGATTCCACGCTATAAGAACCCCAACGGATTCCGCGCTATAAGAACCCCAGCGGATTCCGTGCTATAGGAAACCTAGCGGACTCCACGCTATATGAACCAAAGTGGACTCCGCGCTATATGAACCAAAGCGGACTCCGCGCTATAGAACCTCAGCGGACTCTGCGCTATTGAACACCAGCAACAGACTCCACGCTATAGAACCCCAGCAACGGACTCCGCGCAATTGAACCCTAGCAACGGACTCCGCGCTATAGAACCCTAGCAGCGGACTATACATATTTTCAACCTTAAGCGACGGACTCGCGTTAAAATGTTTCGTCACTTAACAGTAAAGTGACAAAATAATATTCTTTGCTTGAGTTGTGCAGCGACGAATATCTTTCGTCGCTTAAGGAAATTGTTTCGTCGCCTTGAAATGTGGCGACATCAACTATACCCGTCGCCTGTTCCGTTTTCTTAGGCGACGGATAATACGTTTTTGTCGCTTAAGTGCCTATGAGACGCATCATATGCAACGAAGCTTAAGCGACGCCGATTTAGTCGCTTAAGTGGTATGGCGACAAAATTTAGCACTTAAGCGACTATTTATTCCCGTCGCTTAAGACTTTATTTCTACTAGTGTTGGGGTTGCTGATCAAGCTCTAGCAGGGAAATGAAGATAGCTCATGCCGTTGCCTGTTGACATCGAACCTTATTGAGAAACTTACAAGGTTGCTTGAGTTCATAGTTCAATAGCTTCTATGGGGTGTTCCGCAACTTATGACTCTCTTTTGTTAACCGTTCATCTATAGTTTACAACTAAACATGCATGGGGATCGAATTCGAAGGTGAGGCTCCATCGTAGCTCTTACCTCATCCCCTCCGAAATATACATCTGACACCGTAATTATTTCTTTTGTATTTCCCTTCTGTTCGGATTTTCTTTCCAAATTTTGATGAGGCAAAGCCTTCTGGTGTGTGTCTGAAAAACGTCATTGGAAGCCCAAAGGCAAATACAAGCACAAAGATCGACCCGAAAGCGGTCCAATAAGAAAACCAATTACATTTACCGCCAAAATTTAAACTGGAGGAATGTATTCAACCCTTTATGGCTTGTCAAAACTTGCCACTGATTGGTCCTTCCCATCTAATTCCTGCCCTAATAATAACAAGGCTGCGACAGTTCAGAAGAAATGGGTTGTCTGTTGTCACTACTCACTAGTCCTACTCTGCTGGTTCATCCACCTTGAGCTATCCATTTCTACTCAGTATTGTCGATTCTCTTGCTTTGCCAGCGAATTTCAGCCCATAATGAGAAGATCCATATCATTTTTCATTCATAATCAAGCAGTGAGGAACATGAGAGTTCTAAGTTGATCTAACTCTACAACTAGAAGGTAAAGTATATGCTCTTACCGCTAGAGGCCTAGAGGTACAGTTAGGCCACAACAAATTGAATCGTTGTCATCATTAGTAGTCACAAAATCATTATTTTCTTGCATGTTCATTGATACAATGCAACAATATTGTTTTGTGTTCGAGAATCCTGAAATGACAGCATTTCGAGCAATGGGGCCTTGCTACATATTAAGGTGCCGTTGTAGCCACTAGCTAGAACAATGCTAGGTGCATTTTGTTCCATTTTTGGCATACCAAGCTCCGACACTGAATGTCGTTATAGGTTAAGCTATGGATTAATTAGTCGAGATCGATTGGAGGCAGATTTCACTAGCTTGTTCTAAGTTTCATTCAATCTGTTGAACCTGTACTTTGGCATTATAGGATTTTGCCACTACTCCAACTTTGGTTTCGTGGGATTTGGTTTGGTTTCCATTAAGCATATGATTCAAGTACTCCTATTGCCGAGGTCGACATTTGCAGTTCTTATCAAAAGTCAGATTCAATCTTAGAGTTTAGAGACGAAAACTGGACCAAACACTATTATACGTGAGAAGTACGCCACTAAGCACAAGGACCAAACACATAACCAAGTTTCCAGTGTGGAGCCAACACTTGACAAAACAAGCTCTGGTCCATTTTCCTTAATGTTACAAACAAGATAAGCCCCAAGTCAGCATCCACTTGTAAAGCTTTTCTTTGAAATAATTCACAAGCCCATGGGCAGCATTTCATCAACGTGGCCTGGCCTCGGCCATCGAATGTCAGAAAAAGATGCTCCAGCCAACCATTGCTAAAGAGGGATAGGATCTAAGTCACTTATTTCAGTGTGTCCACACCTGACTTGACTCATGCTTGTTTGTGTTGGAATGGTGCAACACACGAACCTCAGATAGCTCTGAGACCACAATAGGTAGTTTGGTCCTCACAAAATCAAGTGTTGAACGCATGTTAAATCTAAAAACCTAAGGACATCGCACTTCTTCTAACCACATAAGCTGATCACATATTGTGGCGATTGATGCGTTCTCCTGATAATGCACTGTGGACCGCCTAGCTTGTGAACCGGGACCATAAGGGCACCCGGTTCACGTCAACAGGAGTTAGAGCCGTTGATCGGAGGAGGGATGTTGCAGATGCCTTGCCTTGAGAGTTCAGCTAGTACACCTTCAGTGGAAGGAAGCTTAAGGCCTAAAGGGAGGGGTAGCCATGGCTTGCTCATTGCCTCCTTCATAACCTTATCAATGATTTCCTCTGCCTGCATATGACAAAACCCAAGACACCAAAAAGATCAGATTTGATGGGCATTTTTAACGTTTGGTTTATGTCAATACCCCACCACTTAGATTCTGCATGTGCATTATTTGAAGTGCAACTTATAACACTCATGACTTGTCAGATTCAAGTAGGTTCATAAATCTTTAACCGACATGATAAGCAAGCATATCAGTGCATTATTGCAGTGCCACTCAATCCAACATTATTCTCTCTTTACATTTGTATACCCATAAGAAGTACCATAGCTTCCTTCTCATATTCCTTCAATTGGAAAGCAATGAACTGAAACTCAATGTTCTCAACAAAAAAAGAAAAAAGAAAAAAAAGAATTGAAACTTAAATGGGTGTGGTTATTAACTTAAACTTAACTACATATCAGAACAGAATGCAATGAACAAAGTTCTAGCAATGTGCATAAATTAAGGGTGTGTGGTATTACCAGATTAAGTTCAGAAGAATCATGTGCCATGCTGCAGCCATTATCTGCTACATTTGCATTGTTCACCGCTGATGCAATCTGCAATAGAGAAACAATGAGTATGAAACAAGATTGGATAAATAATTGTTCCAAGTCAAGGAGTGGTTTGCAATATTGGTTAGTTGGTTACAAGGTAGGTATTTGAGGCTTCATTACACATCAGAAATAGAATGCAGTGTCCATATTTTGAGAACTGTGCATAAACCAAGGTTGTATGGCAGTACCGGATTATGTGGCATGCTGCAGCCATTGTCTACTACATTTGGATTGTGAACCCCTGATGCAGTCTGCATTGTTGAAAGGTAGTATGAAGTAAGATTTGGTAAAAGAGTTGGAAAACCAGAATTGATGACTTATGAAAACACGAGTGCAGACATTTTCATTGGCGTACTCACTTGAGGATAAGAGGAATAACCACCCTGCAGAGGTTGAGGCATTACAGGGCAACCCCAAGCATCAGCATGTAACTGCAATGTTGAAATGATGCAATTATCAAAGGATCTCCTAATAAATAACTTGCTTTACAAAAGAGATTAACTGCACTTCTTAGACCAACATTATTACCGCTTGATAAGAAGGCTTCCAATGCCAATTTTCTGACGCTTGCCATGGAGGATAGCTAGGTTGTCCCCACATCTGGTTATTGGCTGGGTGGCTGGCAGGTTGGCCCCACATAGGATACACCCCCAGCATTGATACAGCACTGTTGTAATGATATGGGGGAAAAGCCATGATGGGCTTATGAGGATAATAACTCATTTGAGTTGGATCTCTAGGATGTAACAGTCTGCGGTCTTCATCCTTGGGCAAGATGTGTCTCTTGTGCATGCGATACTTCTGATCCACAACAAAGGTCAATTACTTCATTAGGAGCAGGGTGGGGGAGATAAAGTTTTGGCATTGATCAATATATACCAATTTCGAAGAAGTATGGTATTCCAAAACAGGACTCAATGACTGAAACTTCAAACAGTAACAATAACATTCAAGGTAGAAAAGAGTTGGGGACTCATATTTAGCTGATTTATGAGAGTTATATGGAAAGCAATATAACTTTCACTGAGCTTTTTCTATTTTATGTTTCCTTTCCTTAATCACTACAAAAATAGTTGGTTTACAATAAGCTTCTCATAAAAAATCCAAAAAGAGGACCTAAACATGTTCCGAACAATAGCTTTCATCACAGACATTCTGAAAAATAGCTTTCATCACAGATGAGTATTTGTATTGAAATGATACTTGATTGGTTATTAAAGAGCTAGTATAATACCAACCTGGAGATGGCTTGCTACATTATGCCTTGTCAAACCTTCAGCTTTCATAAGCTCAAGTATTCGAGAAGGAATGGCTTGATCTACACCCAATTGTTCCACTGCATGGACAAATTTCTTGTGCAGTTCTGGCGTCCAGTCTACCTGAAACCAAACATAAACAGAAATGTATTCAATCTGTCAAAGTCCCCAGACTGAAATCATTATCAAGTTTGAAACTAGTATATTAAATTTTTTTTTTTTTCATAGAGAAGTACATGTTTACAAGATTACCTTCATCTTCTTCCTACTAGATTTATATGAATGATTGAGACCTGATGCTTTACTCAGATTTTCAGTAGCACAACCAGTATCATTGATACAGTCTCTAATATGAGGCTGAGACAAATTATTTTCAAGCTTAGAAGCATCAGCAGAGTCATTTTCCTGTTTGACCGCTATCTTCTCAGGCATTTGAGGTTCACTTATTTGAAGAGTATCATCAGCATTGCCACATGTAGTTTCGACAGATTTAGATTCACCATCATGCTCCCCACTCTCTTTCTCTGATGAGTTAGTTTGTTCTTGGCAATCCCCGTCATCCAGTAATCGAGATCCCTGTTTAATTTGTGGCGTCGAAGGAGCTGGGTACTTGTCATTTCCGGTGGATTGTTCATGGTCATGTTCAGGAACCCTTGCAGCGTTTTCTGTTACTACTGAGATTTTGCATTTCGGTGGTTCATTTTCCAATTTGGGCTGCAACATGGGTAGTACAAATTCTTTAACAGACTTGATTGATTCAGAGACGGCTTTCCCTCCTGCATTGAATGCCTGCTCAGAATTCACAAAATCAGAAACTCTTTACGTGCAGCATGTTCATCATACTTGGTAGTAAATCTTGACAAATATCTGCATACTATAACCGACCTTATGAACAACATGCTGCCAAATATTCCGAAGTTTCTCTTCACAGAGAGGTTTCCGCAGAAACTCAACTGCACCAAGCTGGAAGTAAATTGTCAAATACATGCAAGAAACTAAGCATGATCAACTAGAAATGCAGCATATAACCATTAAGTTATGATTTGAGCAACAACAAGACAGGCTTAAGTTGAATAATAAAATCCTTAATCAGTTTGAGATTTCCAAGAAGAGATTTCACTGTGCTGTGCTATACTTATTCAATAGGACTCTAGAAGTAAAAGAGAAAAGAAAGAAAAAAATATATCTTAAATGTAATGCATGTTTTGGGGAGACCAATTGGTAATGTAAGTGGTCAGAGAAAATATCTCACCGCTATACACTTCATCATGGTGTTCAAGCAATGAATGTTTGAAGTCACTGCAAAAAAGATTTAGTAAATTCCAATTAAAAATTATGTAATGAGTTGTTAGATGTTAAAAAAAAAACAATTTGTTAGAAAGAAAATTGTAGAATCAGAAAAACACATATCATGATTAAGAATAAACAAGAGAATTTTATGAGTATCTTAAAATAGTAGGTTTTTGTGTGAACTTACTTATGATCGGCATGTCCTTGGCAGTGTCAAGAAATTTGAAACCCCAATCACCTTTGCTCGTATTGACCTGGGACAATATTTGATTAAGAATAATATGGTTATAGGACTGACACGAGAAGCAATTGATCAAGAGGACAGTTAAATGATTATAAACTCATGTAACTAAATAAGCCGCAACAGGCTGAGCTAAATACATTTTTCTGGAAAATGATTCCACAAAAGAAATAGAGTGGAACTTTTGGTCCGGAAGTCTCAAACCAGCAATAAAAACCAATACTTTATAGATGCGGCCATGGTCAGGAAAACGTTTCTCCAAACCATAAACTTGATTTCTAGTTTCAGATTTAGGTTTATCTAATTACCTCAACGATGGCAACATGGAAACTTTCAGGGTTGTTAGAAAACGCTGACAATGCTTCGGTTTCATTGCAGAATGTAGTAACTGCAACAAACAATGTGATGTTAAACGAACTGTGTAGATGGTTAAACGCAAACACAAACAGACACAAGGGCACAAACATGCAGAATATAAGACAGAAGAACATTGATTTAAATCAACACTACATCTAAACAACAGGATTTTGATTTTTCCCCTCCATAACCCCATAAAGATATAAAAGCCAACTACTTCACCAAATAGATCCCAAGAGATTATAGGTGATTATAATTTTAATTCTTTACTGAGGAAAAAAGAAATCACTGAGGTGTTCAAATTGCAAGAACTTGACTCTTCTTCCTCCTTCAGGTTCTTTCTAAGCTCCATACTAAAATTCAAAACCACATAAAACCAAAGCCAAAATCCAACCATAAGCATCATGAGATGCTTTAGAGGGAAAAGAAAAAGGGACCAGAATACTGGTGGAAAACTGATGAAGAAGTGGAAAGGAGTGAGATTAATATTTCTAATTAAGGAAGGAAACTCTGCAGAGAAAAAATAAAACTAAGAAGAACATGAATGATTAAAAGATCCCTAACCAATATAATCCATGGCTTCAAGCTTTGATCTTATCTCGGCAGAATAACTGGTGTCTTCATCAAGGAGAAGAACTCTAAGGCCCTTTGGGAAATCTTTCCACCCTTCCAAATCACTGGCAGTGCAAACCATAGCTGATGTGGCATCGTTTCTCAGGCCGTCCTAGAGCAATGTAGCAGATAACAGCTCATAAGCCTTCAACGAATTCTGTGAAATCCACAAGAATCACACATCAGAGCCGATCTTTGCTTGATCCAAGTCTACGCCAAAAAGACTAGAATTCACAATGAACTGGGATGTTGCTCCTGTTGAATTGGAAAGATTCCCAATACTACAACATACATATTGGAGACACCCAGTTCCAAATTGAATGTGTTTTTATAATAACAGGTCACAGAAACAAACATATAGTGCTCTTTGATGATTGAATCAAACCCAAGTTCTATTAGACACTGAAGCTTTCTGCTGGGAACAAGTTCTGTCTATGCATATACATACCAAAGTGTTGGATCTTATTCCTAAACCCAGATGAAGTTAAACAAAGAAGACAAGAGGATCAAACTTCTTAGTTGGTATGTCTGGCTCCTACACGAACAAGTTTCAGATAGATTTTACTGGAGTGAAAGATCTTATTTGCTAGTGCTAAGTTTGCAGAACAACAACTAGACAAAAACCCAGTAAGATCTCAGCCAAAAGAGAAGAACTAACAAAGACAAAGACATGTTTCATACACAGAGAAAATGAAGAAACAATCAAATACCCGGTAACCAGTCAGAAGCAAAGAACTGGGAAACTCTTCAAGGGGGAACTAAGAAGACAAGAGTTTAAGCCCAACGCATGCATGCACAGAATAAGCACAAGGACACCAGAAACTCGACTTTGTATCTCCAAAAGTGAGCTCTGCTGAAGCTTAAAATATAACATCTATCAGACTATCACCATGATTACGAACTCGAGAGAAATGCAGTGAAATTAAAGATGAAATCTTTACCATTTACCAAACAGGAAAAGAAGACTGGAGAAAGTGGTTTTAGTTTTTTCACCTCCTGTACGCTCAATAAAGTAAAGAAGAGGTTTTTCTCCCACCCCCCCCCCCCCCATATTCAAGTCGTCTTTGGCTGCATATGGAAAGCTTGAGACTTTGAGAGGTTTGAAGTGGCGCTTTCTGAATGCCAGAGACCTCTGTACAGTTACCATCGGTTGTTTTGCGGACCACAGAATATCCAGAAAGTTAAAGCCCCTCTCTCTTCCCACCCCCTCTCACTAATTTCTCTACAATGTCGGTATAACTTTTCGTTTTTACATCTACTTTTTACTTTTTGGTGAATATCCCAAAAACCTTGCAGTTCACTTTTCAGTTACGGCAAAGGCCAATCTGATACCATCCCTAAAGATTCAACAACTATTTTTAAAAACAAAAAAGAAAAAAAAAACACATATTTACTTATGTTTACTGTTGTAATTTTTTAATTCATTAATTAAAATTTAAAAGTAATTATTTATTTATTAGGTTTAAGTCGGTAGGTTTGTTATTCTATATTCTAAATCTTATATATACCGTTGTAACCTCGTTCTCTCTCTCGATCAATAATAATAGCCACAACTACCCCCCAAACCTTTCTCCCTTTCTTTTATTATTTTCTGCATTTTCTTTACAATAAACCTTGATTCTTCTCGTGTATCAGAGCCATTGTCCCGATCTGTGGCTATGTGCTTTTGAATATAGCTTTGCTTCCGCGTTTCTAAGTTTAGTTTTATCTCAGATTTCAATTCCCCCAATTTCAAAACCCTAACCCAATTCCTCTGCATCTCCTGCCTTATCGTCTCGATCTGAGTTCGTCCTAGTTCTCTTCGTGACTCGGATTTGTTCTCGATTCTTCGAACTCTGGGCACTGACTCCTCTCATGCTCCGGCCAATTCAAATCGAGCCGGTTTCGAATTCTGGCCTTCAATTTCTGGTTCGGTGCTTCGGCGATTCATTTGTAGTCTTCCGTCGTCACTCTAGTGTGCCGTCGGAGGGGGTGACGTCTCTCTGGTCCCTTCCAAATTGCAGTCGTTTTGCCCATTTTCAGCGCAGCCTGCTTCTATCTCAAAGCATTGTTATGAATTGTTCATGAACATTCCTGCTGTAAGTAGGAGAAGGGTGCTCAGCCGTTGGCACGTGCGGGGCACACGGATCAATTAGTCTCAGTCTGGTTAATTAGTTTAATCTTGCTTAATTAGGTTAATCCGTGATTAGCTCATGAGGGACACGTGTCGTCCTTTGTGTGATCCATTTGCTTCATATAAACCTTATCGATGTACTGGTTTTGATATCTATAAAAAATCAGTTATTATCTTTCTTTCAATTTCGTTCTTCTTCTTCCCTTTCTGCGTTTCTAGGGTTAGCACCCTATTAACACCCTATTAACTTGGTACCAGAGCTCTGTTCCGGTCCGATGGTGAAGCTCAAAGGGGGGAACAAATCCTCCGATGAGCCTGAAATTTCTGGGGAGCTAGTACACCTCGAAGCTGAGTTTCTTGCTCAACAAGAGGCCACTAGCGCTCGCCTAGATCTGATGCAGGCGTCGCTGCGCACTGAGCTGCGCGCGGAGCTGCGCACTGAGCGCACTGAGCTGCGAAATGAGCTGCGCACTGATATGGCCGATTTTCGAGCCTCTCTCTTGGAGGAGCTCAAGTCGTCACTGGTTTCCTTGGTTGGTAGCAGCGCGGCTTCAAGGCCTTCAGTTCCTTCTCTTCCTGAGGGCACCGTTAAGTTTGGGTCGGTGAGCTCTCCCATTCTGACTCAACGAGCTGCATCACCTCACGAGGGCTCTGCATCCTCGACTCATGCCAGATCTGAAGGTCCTCCTCTACTTCAACTCGACCCTGGTGGTAACTCTTCTGCTCGTACTTACCCTAAGTCAAATCCTGGTGTGAATATGTCTTTTGTTGGTCTGGATGGTATGAATATGTGTGTTGATACATCTGCTGGTGTGAAAAATGATATGCTGGGAGTGAAGAAGGATAAGATGCACATGGGAGATGTGAATGTTGCTGGTAGTATGGGTTTTGTGCAGGACAATTCGACTGGATGGCTTCATGATGGGGGCCAATCGGTGTTAGGAGCGGCGGTGGCTGTGGGATACCCTAATTCCAATTTGAACCCTTCCTGTTTGGTTCAAGCACAAACTATGGCGCCTAGTAACCAAAACCCCTTCTCCCAGTCCTACTCAGGACCATGCCAAGCTGCAACAACCATATTCACCCCCTCTAAACCATCCCTGAGTACTTATACAGCCCCAATGTTCAGCACCACCACCCAACCTCCTGGCCATGTGTTTGTTAAGTCCACACATGCCACTACCACAACTACACAACCTTCACCAGCCAGCTACCCCAGTTTCTCAAACACTTACACATCCGTAGGGCCTCAGACACAAGCCTACCAGTTCAGTGGTAATCCTGCCATACCACATTATCACACAACCAGCCATAACCAACCCTACCAAGTTACCAGTGGAGTGGCGCATCACCACACCCTAACCCACAGAGTACCAATTCACAGCAGCCATTTCCTAATCAGTGGGGCTTAGATCCAAGTCTCCCAACCATGAAGCAAATGAAGCTTGATTTTGCTATGTTTCAAGGAGGAGACCCCACTGACTGGCTAAACAAAGCTGAACAATATTTTGACTTCTATCAGATTCCTGAAGATAGGAAACTAGCTTTGGCAACCATGCATTTAGCAGACAAAGCTTCGGATAGGTGGTTCACCTTTAAGCATGAATTTCCAGCAACGTTTCAAGGCCTATCTGACTTGCTGATGAGAGAGTTCAGCTGTTACAATCGTAGTGTGTATCAAGCTGCTCTGGCGAGGATGAACCAAACTGGCAAAGTTGAACAATACATGGAGGAGTTCACTAAACTAGCTAGAAGAACTTCTGGTTTTTCATTGGATACACTGGTTTCTTTTTTTATAGAGGGTCTGCGAGAGGATATTAGGGGGGATGTCCAGGCTTTGAAACCTAAGTCACTCTATGAGGCTTGTGAATTGGCTCGAATATATGAAGGCAGAAATGAGGCTAAGGGAAATTTTGCCAGGAAAAATGCTGTCAGTTCAGCTCCAGCTAGTAGGTTTACAAACCCGCCTTCTAGACCTTTTGGTTCCAATCAAAAGCCACCATTTGGGACCAGAAATGAGCAGTCTACAGTGACTAGTAGCAGTAGGAGATTGTCAGATTCAGAATTTGAGGCTAGAAGAGCTCGCAATCAATGTTACTTTTGCGACGCTCCCTATACAAAGGGACATAACTGCAGAAAAAAAGGGCAGTTGATGGTGATGGAAATTGTCCCTGATGATGACTATGACAGCATGGTTGAACAACTGGCTGATACACCACATCTGCTCGAAGAAGCACCTTTGGTGGATTTGGAGGAGCCGTTGATCAGACTACAGTCTATGGGAGAGGATGGTACTAGGCCAGATACCATGCAACTTAAGGGGGAATTCAAGGGTAAAATGGTGCACATGCTCATTGATTCAGGAGCAACTCACAACTTCATCCATCCTAACTTACTAAGGGGCACCAGAACACCAGTCCATAAGTTTCCTCCATTAAATGTGATCCTAGCTTGTGGAGCAAAAAAGAAGACTCATGGAGAGGTAACTATTGATTTGAAGTTACAGCAATATATGTTTTCAGCTGATTACTACATATTTCCTGTTACTGGATGTGAGCTTGTTTTGGGAACATACTGGTTGAAATCATTGGGCACTATCATGTGGAATTTTCAAACTATGAAAATGGGGTTTTCCATTTTTGGCAACTCCTATCAACTGCAAGGGGAGACTGATGCTAAAGCTACTGTCATCAGTTTTAAAGCTATGAATAGGTTATTGAGAAAGGAGAAAGAGGCCTTGTTGGTTGAAGTCCACCCTATTAAACAACCAGTACCTACTGTTGAGACAACTACTGCTGAGTTGCATCCGGCAGTGACACAGTTGCTGGAAAAGTATGCTCCCTTGTTTGAAGCTCACAGGACCATTCAATACTTCTTGAATCAGAAGATCTCCACTCCAGCACAACAGAAATGGCTTCTGAAACTAATTGGCTATGATTATACAATTCAGTATAAAATGCAGCCTCAGATGCATTATCTAGACGGGAGGATTTGCTTACCGGTGATGATTATGTCACTAAGTATAGCTCACTGTCAGCCATTACTGGGGTATCATCACCTGTGTATTCCTACCTTGACGAAATTCGACAAGCTTGTCTGCAGGACACTGAGGCCAACAACATCTTGCAACTGTGCAACCAAGGTACTTCCCCATCTCCTCAGTACACTGTTAAAGATACCCAGCTGATGTATAAGGAGAGGGTTTATGTGCCATTACATGGGGCTTGGAGGACCAAAATCATCAGTGAGATGCATGATGGGTACAATGGTGGCCATGCTGGTACTGCAAGGACCCTAAAAAGGATACTAAGGTCTTTCTCATGGCCAGGAATCCGAAAGGATGTCAAGAGTTTTGTAGCATCTTGCCACACCTGTCAACAGAACCACTATGAGACTCAATTTCCTCCTGGTCTGCTGCAGCCAAATGTCATCCCAGATGGCGCATGGAAATGCATATCCATGGATTTTATTGAAGGGCTGCCCAAGTCTGCTGGGAAAACAGTGATTTTTGTGGTAGTGGACAGACTGACCAAGTACGGACATTTCATTCCTCTCTCACATCCTTATACAGCATCAACAGTGGCTCAGCACTTTGTCCAAGCAGTGTTTAGACTCCATGGGATGCCAAAGTCCATCATTTCTGATAGAGATCCAATCTTTCTAAGTAATTTCTGGCAAGAGTTCTTTCGCCTACAGGGCACCAAATTGAGCAAGAGCTCGGCATACCATCCTCAGACAGATGGACAGACTGAAAATCTGAATCGAACCCTAGAGCAATACTTGCGGTGTGTGGTGGGAGAAAAGCCACAAAATTGGGTTGTTGCCTTGCCATGGGCTGAATATTGGTATAATACTGCACACCACAGCGCCATTGGCATGACACCCTTCCAAGCTCTCTATGGTTATACCCCTCCTGCAATCAGAACTTACAACCCTGGCGACACTGCAGTCAAATCAGTTGATCAACAACTCAGAACAAGAGATGAGCTATTGGCAGTCATGAAGAGGAACCTTGAGATAGCTCAATGCCGAATGAAGCATTTTTATGATAAGAAGCATGTGGAAAGGCACTTTGAGGCAGGTGACTGGGTTTATTTGAAACTTCAGCCATACCGGCAACACTCGGTACACAGAAGAGCATTCCACAAGCTGTCACCAAGATTCTATGGACCCTTCCAGGTTGAAGAGAAGATTGGTCAGGTGGCATATAAACTGAAACTCCCAGCAACAGCTAAGGTACACCCAGTTTTTCATGTGTCGTTGTTGAAAAAGAAGGTTGGAGATGTTGTTGTCACTGCAGCGCACTTGCCACCAGACTTGGATCCACATAATCCAAGGTGGTATCCTGGTAAGGTGTTAAAGAGACAGATGGTCAAGAAGACTAATGCTGCAGTAACCAAATGGTTGATCCATTGGCTTGGTTCAGACGTGGAGGAAGCTACCTGG
Source organism: Fragaria x ananassa (assembly GCA_034370585.1). Taxonomy (NCBI): domain Eukaryota; kingdom Viridiplantae; phylum Streptophyta; class Magnoliopsida; order Rosales; family Rosaceae; genus Fragaria; species Fragaria x ananassa. Next base: position 11,941,925 of record CP139756.1, on the reverse strand, counting down.
GAGGAGGCAGACGAAATTTTGAAGAGATTCCCAGATTTTAAAGCTTGAGGACAAGCTTTTGGTTAAGGGGGCAGAATTGTTATGAATTGTTCATGAACATTCCTGCTGTAAGTAGGAGAAGGGTGCTCAGCCGTTGGCACGTGCGGGGCACACGGATCAATTAGTCTCAGTCTGGTTAATTAGTTTAATCTTGCTTAATTAGGTTAATCCGTGATTAGCTCATGAGGGACACGTGTCGTCCTTTGTGTGATCCATTTGCTTCATATAAACCTTATCGATGTACTGGTTTTGATATCTATAAAAAATCAGTTATTATCTTTCTTTCAATTTCGTTCTTCTTCTTCCCTTTCTGCGTTTCTAGGGTTAGCACCCTATTAACACCCTATTAAGCATCGGCTAATTTCTTTTTGATTTTGGCATCTCTATCATTCAGAACATGAAATCTCTCTCTGAAATTCAGTTGTTCTCTTCTGCATCAGTTTTCCAGTTTTCTTTTTATCAAAGTAAAGTTAAAGTCAAAAATTGACGACGAAGTTTAATTTTCTTTTGTTTTTGGACTGGTGCAATGGGTTGAAGAGTTGGATTCCAGAATTGATTTTAAGTCTTTGTGTGTTTGGTGTGTCTATTTTTGGGAGATGATTTCCTATGATCTATTGTTGAAGTCTAGTTGGAAGTATGAAGGTTTCTGGAACGTATGCTTAGATTATTGCTATATGATGCTGATGACAGTAGAGGCTACCTATTAAATGATATGGTTATGAAATTGAAGAATGGGTTGTGCAAAGAAGAATTGAGAGTTGGAGTCAGTATCTCTCTGTATTGTGCAATATCTACAACGAAGTTGGTTCTCTCTTTCATAGTGGCAGTCTCTCACTTGGCTCATGGACTCTTATCTTTGGTCCTAGTTGTTCTGCTTGGTTCATCATTTGTCCATTTTGTCTTTGTTATTTTTGAAGTTTAATTGAAGTTTAAGTTGATGAAGAATTTTTACATTTTCTGTTGGGGCTGGTGGATTTGGCTTGACAAGATGGATTGGAGATTGATTTTGTGGTTCTGGTGTGTATTGGCGTCTCTTTGGGAGAATGAAGAATGGGCATATTGCATGCATACTGGTCTAATTTGATTGCTAGCTATGGGGGTGGAGTTGATGATTCTTTGGGTTGTGATATCTTTCTGGAAATATATGTATGGATTCAAAGTTTATGCCAGGATTATGTAGTCGGCTTGAGAGCAGCTTCCAGTCACTTTTCAGATATACAAAGTTTCAGTTTTCAGCAAATATGCAAGTTTCAGTTTCAGCAAATATGCATTTTTCAGATTACGAAAATATATAGATTTCAGAATTTTGAGTTTATCTTCATTGTTGTGGCTTGTTCTCTGCACTGCTGATTCTCTTCTCTGCTGCCTCAAACCGTGCCTCAATAGGTCGCAACCAAGTTTGCTCACTCCAAGATCTGCTCTCACAGTTTTAGTAGGCTATTGGGTTTTCTTTTAGGGATGTTATCTTTGTATGTTCTAGATCATGTAATTTTGCTGCTTGTGCGTTATTTGGTCCAACCATAATGCTTCTTGCCAAGCATATGGTTGAGGGAGGGTATTAACTATATGCTAGGTTTATGACAATTAAGTCGCAAGGGCATGTTTGTCATTCTATATTCTAAGCCTTATATGTATTGTTGTAACCCCATTCTCTCTCAATCAATGATAATAGCCACAATCCTCCCTTTCTTTTATTGTTTTCTGCATTTTCTTTACAATAAACCTTGATTCCTATCAAAAGTAACCGCACCAACCTTATGTTAGAAGCAATTAATATAATTACTAATATAATTATACTAGGCTACCGCTACAATATCACTCGACTTCATTCCTAATATAATTGCTCTACCAAATTTTTATTAGAGCATCTCCAACAGCTTTCTCATTTTCTTGATTTTATCACTTTTGGGGAATATTAGGTTGTTTTGTGGTCCAACAACTTTCTCATCTCATTTCCTAAAATGGGGATGGAGAAGAAAGAGAAGCACTCATTCCCCAAATTTAGGGAATAAGAAGAAAGAGAAACACTCATTCTCCAAATTTGCAACAAAGCTTTCATTCCTTAAATATTAATTATTCACGTGCTCCATCGATAAGAACAAAAATCTAAAATATTTTATTGGGTTTTATGTTACAATAAAATATATGATTTTTTGTTGTTGTTATTATTAATAATAATGTATCATTTTTTATTGTTGTAATAAATACCAAAATCTCCAAAATGGAGAAGCTGTTGGAGTTAGAGCATAAATTTTTTGGAGATTTTAGCTTTTACTTTCCCATTTTAGAGAAATTTTGGAAAAGCTGTTGGAGATGCTTTTACGTATCAATTTGGTGACGCCTAGAAGATCTGCAAAAACTCCAAAGTTCTTGCGAACAGAAGGCATAGAAAAGAAGATAATAACGAATGTTTTGCTCTCCTCGCTCTCACATGCTTGATTCGAAGTCAAATACACGGGCAACAACACAACACATTGCACCGCTTTGTGCTCGCCCCGCACTCAAAAGAGATAGTATGATCCTCGAACAAATCCTGGACCACAAAACACCCTTAATCACTCTTCAAAAATACTTACCATACAGAAAGTAACAAAAACGAAAAATAGAGTCCAATATTGTTAGTCTAATGGCAATGTGACATAGCTTTCCCTTCGTAAGTGAGATGTTTGGAATTCAACTAAAAAAAGAACAATTGTAGCATCTGAGTTGTTTTTTTTTGTTAAATAAATGGCTAGTGCGGCTACCTTCAAGTCTTCATTAATAAAACTGTCGAATATAAGGGTGGGGATGGGACGTAGAGCTTGAATCCCTGGTTACAATAAGCATCTAAAAGTACTAAAATAATATCGAGAAATTTTACAAATTATATATATTCTAACAAACACTAACTAGTAAAGAGTACTGGTTTAATGGCGACTCGATTTTTTTTTTGAAGGAAAAGAGAGCTGCAGCTCTTAATTTATTGAATGAGAATGTACGTGAGTACAATCATAGCTTAGAGTATCTCTAAGCATAATTGAAATGGAGGAGAGTCATCCCTTATGAGCAAACTGAATCAAAAGCAAAACTAGCTAGTCTATGAGCAACTACATTTGCAGTTTTAGGAGAAAATTCAATACATACAGAATCAGCTTGTTGATGTAGTCGATGAATGTCATCAATAAGATTTGCTGCAGTCGACTCCATTTGCTTTGTTACAACAGTGACATAACAAAAAGATCATTAGATACATAACACTATTACATATCTTAATATCCAATAATACAACTTTCCTATTATGTTGCCGCCAGAAAATAAATTTGATGACACTTAGTTTCATCTTGCTATTAGGAGGTTGCGCCTACCTAACCAAGCAAACGGTGAGCCACCTACCTAAGACAAATCGATAAGACACACAAGGTGCATAGACCGGCACAAGACCCTTTGTTTTCTACCATATAGTGATAGGGTATTGTTGGCGACATAAAGCCGCTTAGAACTACAATTAGAAAGTAAAATAAAGACTTAAAAAATGAGCATCCGAGTTGTTTAAGAATTTAAGAATGAGATGAAGAATAAAAAATCAATTTGTAAGTGCTCCTTCTTCTTCTCTTTATTATATATATATATATATATATTTTTGTCATTTTAATATATATATATATATATATATATAAACGTGGCTCTTCCATTAAGGGATCCCTTATTTTGGTTTATATGAGAGGGGAGTGGTTCTAATGAGGATTATTAAGTTGAGGACTAGTTGATGACTTCTTCGTTTCACTCTTTTTTTATCACATATCTACATCTCAACCGTTTAATTTATAGATATATATGAGTAGATCATGTCTACAGATTTTCATCCAAAATTGAAAATCATTAAGGCATTCATAAATGTGATGTATCAATTATAAACTCGAATAGCTCCTGTTTGGTAGATTTAAAACGTCCATTAATTTCATTTAGTTCAATTCTTTAACAAATGCCGATTTGGCTGAAAATTTGTAGAAGTGATATACTTATATAGACCTAAAAACTGAACGGTTGAGATAAAAAATGTGATTGAAAAGTGGGTGTTATCAAACGATTAATGAGAAAGTCATCAACTTAGTGGTCTTCATTATAACCATTCCTGATATGAGGAATTGATTATTAACCCAACTTTTTGATCACATATCAACATCTTCACCGTTCAATCTCTAGGTATATATGAGTAGATCATTTTTTCTATAAATTTTTAGCTAAATTGGTGATTGTTAAGTTCTCAAACTAGCTTAAATTAATGGACGGATCAAATTTGTCAAACCTGAACCGTTCATGCAAATTGCTATTATGAGCACATTAACAATCACCAATTTGGCTAAAAATTTTCAAAAATGATTTACTCATATATATCTAGAGGTTGAACGGTGAAGATGTTAATATGTGATCAAAAAGTTGGGCTAAAATCAATCCCTCATATAAACCAAAATAATGGATCTCTTTGTGGAAGGACCATGTGTGTGTGTGTGTGTGTTTTGGCCACGATCCTCAGCGTGCGAAGCGGAGGTGAATAGCGAACAAAGAGAAAGGGGAAGTGTTGCGGGCGTGCCACCTTGCAGACGAGGAATAAGTCTTGACTTCTTGAATCAGACAGAAAGGGGTTCCAGGTGCCACCTCAGATGAGGAATTTAAGAGCACAAGGCGGTTGACACTCACAGCGGCATGAGTAGAGCAACTATAGGGAAGATTTTGAGGAATCGGGGTAGAGTCCGGAGAGTTCTGAAGAATCCTAGGCGGCGGTGCGCTTAAAATTAGGGTTTCGAGGTAGCTCGAAAGAAACTGGGTTGCAGTTGGTTTGTGTTGTTTGTAATTGATTGTTGATTGTGTTCAGAGAGAGCTTGCTTCAATGGGGAAGCGGAAACAAAGCTCCTGGGAGCATTGGAGATTCGAATGGGTCAAGGGTTTCAACTAGGTTGAAGGTTGTTTTGTATTTGTTTGAATTGTGAGTTGTGTGTCTGTTCTGTAAGCCTTCGAGTCTCTATATAGTGGGAGCCTGACTTCTGCTAGAAGAAAAATAATCATAGATGTTTAGTTAGACTCTGCAACGTAAAGCATAAGGACACTATTCCTCTCATGCAGACCAATCCTTATGTGACACATATCCAATTTGCACAGTCCGCATAGGAATAGGTCTGGACTTCCTTGCGAAGCGGAATTAAGAGCAATCCTTATCCCGCGGGGTGTCACATTCCATGTAGAAAACCAATAACTCACGCGGACCGCTGACTCAACCATCTTGCGGCTATTGCAGCTCGCGGGCCAAAAGAAGGCTTTTTAATTAATAAGGGCCACATGGATTAGCCCAAAGCGTGTCAAAGACTGGAAAAAGTCTAAAACGATTATAAGGGTTCGCGCGGACTCCGCATATGTCTACCTCGTGAACTAGCGAATCAGTTCGCCAGCTCATCTAGATGCATTCCGTCTCGCCTAAGCGAAGTCAACAAGTAATTCATTCCGCGTGAAGGCATTTCGCACTAACTGTGTGTATACCGCGCGAAGCGCGCGAGCTCGCGAGATCTCTTTACACTCGAAGCCATCCCACGCGAGCTATGTTTTGTGTTTGAAAACGCGCGAGATCTATTAGTCCGCATGGAGTCATTCTGCGCGCGGACCATGTAGATCATCTCGCTTTGTCTTGTTGGCAGGCCATTATTTGTAAATTTAAAGAACTTGGGCTCGCCAGCTGACATAGACCAATAATTTAATTAATATTCACATAGACAATTATCGTCCAGTAAAATATTAATTTGGGCATAAACATTGCCCCCTAGCCTCGAAGTCATGAATATCAAGAATGACTGAAGAGGGTTATGTTCATGCTGCTCCAAAGCCACTGGATTGGCTCGGGTCATAAGATGAGTGTGAGTAGAGAAGCCTGTGAATAGGCCTTGAAACCTAAGCACCCAATACGACACTGTAGCGAAGCTGCTGTATAGCTCGCCTAGTACTCTTGGACTTGGACTTCAAATGCATTCGCCTGCTCTTCTGCTTTTCTTAGAAGACATAGTACATTGTAGCTCGCATGGATATAACTTAACTAGAGCAGATGTTTGCGTTGACTATACTCCAAAAATAGCCTCTTACGAATCTTGGCGATGGCGAGCCAACTTTTTGATAATCATGGAATGACAATGGTCATGTACTTCGCTGCCCCCTTGCGCGGACCAAAGAGAAACAAACAAAAGTGTCGACGAACGGCCTAATAAAGATGGCAAACTAACTTCCACGTATTTCGCTGCCCCCCCAGTGCGAACCAATAAGAGGCAACAATAGGAGTCGGCGAACGGCAGATGAAAAATTTTAGAGGCCAAGCATTTGGCTGCCCCCCAGTGCAAACCCATGAGAGTTGGCGAGCGGCCACATAATGCTGGCGAACCAACTTTAGAAACTTGGAGACCACAGAGATTGGCCTAAATAATGACCAAGACACTTGAAGAATGTCTAAAGTCTGAAGTAACTGGAACATATATCCCCCCAATGTGCCTCCCAGTTTTGATGGCTGTTCGCCGATGTTGAGAAGAATGAAAGACATCAAAACTTTAGTATGCCCCCCAGGGAAGGAGTTGTGGTACCGATGCATCATTAAAAATGGCGAACACCAAAACAGGTTGTGGATCAGCCTTTAGTAGATCCTAGCGTATGGATAAAGGTACCCCAAACTTCTATGTTTGCCCCCTAGTAGAGGAAAAACGTTGCAAGGTCATGAAAACACATTGAAAATGCCCATTGCAAATTCGCGCGTATCCTGACCTGTCTGCATTCAAACTGCCATAACTCTCTCCAAGAATGTCAGAATGACAAACCGTAAAATCCTCTAGAATATAGACATCCAGGGATTTCTGTTGATATAAGGCACGCCAGCTAGTTCTTCCTGGATCAGTCCAGTTTAATCGGCGAAGTCGACTGTTCAATAATGGTTGTTGCAACTTTCAGCATTGCAATCTGTCTTGACTTCGTTGGCAGCAACTCAAAGCATATGGAATGTCTATTGTCGTTAAGCCTCAGGGATAGGCTCCTAAGTAAAGTTCAAGCCTGATATAGGCAAGAACATTGTCTTGCAGTTCAGCAAGACCAAGGATCTCTTTTTGTGTTTTTTGGCTATTTGATTTTTTTTGTATTTTCTTTTTCAATGCGAGAAAGGAAAGAAACTAAAAGAAAACGGAAGTAAAAGCTGAATTAAAAGCTAGGAGCAATGAAGAAATCATAGCTTAAGTAGTGATCCCTCGTTAGGCCACGGGGGAGGCCACCAATGCTTCACTCCAAGTCTCGACGTTGTTATGTTTCCAACGTGAGACTGTCGTTGTTGAAAATGTCTACGTGTTAAGCAGAGTTGTCCCGCGTCAACTTGAAAATTTGGGCAAGGTATTTCGTAGGGTACGTCTCGTTGGCCCCCCACGTATCCTTGTATGTTGACTAAGTAAGATGTTCAACTGCATCCTCGTGGATCGTATGCTATTGATATCTGCCTTATTGCCCACTATCATGTCGAAATGCATGGTCTTATTGGGAATAACCACGCACTGACCATGGAAAAGATCCACTTGTCGGTTTCTTTTCACCTTATCAAGAGCTTTACTGGGATTGAACTCTTGTGGCATATGATTATGAGACAGACGTACTAACATATAGTTCTCATCGTATTCATCATAAGCTGGTTCTGTGTCAAAATCACATGCATAATCAATAAAGGTTGGTAGCTCGACCTTCTTTGCAACCAATGGCATGCATGGGACATTTACGTACTTCGCCCATAAACCAAGGTCCCCTTTAGGCCTTTGAATTTGCATGCAGAGACTCCAATCATATTTTAATACGAAACCGCTGATTGGCCAAGGGATATCACCAAACCATATATAGTTAAGCTCAATATGATCATGGTTTGGCGAAGCGGACTGAGTTATCTCGCTGGTGAACAAGAGATTGACAAGACGAACCATTAGGAGAAGCGGACTCCGTTAGCCTTGGCACCTCGCGTGTGCATGCTAAAGCGAAAACTCAAGAGGTGTTGGTCCATCTTCAGTTCCCTTGTCATGACTTGGTAAAGAGAGCAGGTGAGCTCTGCCTTGCCCCCCATGCGGCTGACCTGTGTCCACATATACATCTCGCATAGGCAAGCTAGCTCCTGGGTCACCTTTCATGCGAAGTTGTGATTCGCCACCAATGTTTGACCCGCTCTCCTTTTCTAAAGTAGACTGTTCTGTCCTACCTTCAAGCTTATCTTTCTGGGGAACACCGTCGGTTTTTTGAGATAAGATCATTATCCGAAGTCTCACCGGCCTCGACCTTAGATTCTTTGTCATTGATTGACAAAACAGTTTCTTCCTTGGATGTAAGTTCATCCAAAGAGGAATCTTCACCAGCCGTAGGCTTTACATTCTGACATTGTAAAGCCTTTTAATTTTCTTCAGCAGTCGCTCGCGTATCTATTTGCTTGTGGCAGGCTGCCCACAGTTTGTCAAATCTGCGCCAACCCATTATCGCAGTTTCATTTCGCTTGTGTTGACTTGGGGCAGCGTCTTGATCATGTCCAGTAATTGGACAAAACTTGAGTTGATCATGCCCTTGATCTTGGTGGTTAACTAAAGATGGAAAGCGAGCTCCTCCTTGCCCCCCATGCAGCTGACCTGTGTCCACATATACATCTCGCATGAGGAAGCTGGCTACTTGGGGGTTGTGGTTCGCTATCACGCGAAGTTGTGGTTCACCATCAGTGTGCGGACCGTTTTCTTCTTCTAAGGTGGACTTTTCTGTCCTACCTTCAAGCTTCTTTTCCTGAGGAAGAACATCAGTCTTTGAGATGGGATACTTATCCAAAATCTTGCCGGCATCTACCTCAAGTTCTTCATCATCGATTGACAAGGTAGTTCCTTCTTTGGATGTGGGTTCGTCCAAAGGGAAAGCTTCATCATTAGATTGGCTGCTAGGCAGTTCAATCTATTTAGCAGGGTCAATGATGCTCTGTTGAGTGGCCAAACCCCTGATTAAGCCTTCTAACTTGTCAAACGTCTGGAGGATTCGCTCCATAGGCTGAGCGGAACCTGTGTCTTGGGTCGGCTGAGAGTCTACCATGGCGCGGAATCGCAGTTTTTCCTGGTTTTCCTATGATGTTTCGCTTGTACTTCCTGGTCCCATTAGGCGTGCCAATGTTTTGGCCACGATCCTCAGCGTGTGAAGCAGAGGTGAATAGTGAACAAAGAGAAAGGGGAAGTGTTGTGGGCGTGCCACCTCGCGGACGAGGAATAAGTCTTAACTTCTTGAATCACGCAGAAAGGGGTTCCAGGTGCCACCTCAGATGAGGAATTTACGAGCACAAGGCGGTTGATACTCACAGCGGCGTGAGCAGAGCAACTATAGGAAAGATTCTGAGGAATTGGGGTAGAGTCCGGAGAGCTCTGAAGAATCCTAAGCGACGGTGCGCTTAGAATTGGGGTTTCGAGGTAGCTCGAAAGAAACTGGGTTACAGTTGGTTTGTGTTGTTTGTAATTGATTGTTGATTGTGTTCAGAGAGAGCTCGCTTCAACGGGGAAGAGGAAACAAAGCTCCTGGGAGCGTTGGAGATTCGACTGGGTCGAAGGTTTCAACTAGGTTGAAGGTAGTTTTGTATTTGTTTGAATTATGAGTTGTGTGTTTGTTCTGTAAGCCTTCGAGCCTCTATATAGTGGGAGCCTGACTTCTGCTAGAAGAAAAATAATCATAGATGTTTAGTCAGACTCTACAACGTAAAGCATAATGACACTATTCCTCCCATGCAGACCAATCCATATGTGACACATATCCAATTCGCACAGTCCGCATAGGAAAATGTCTGGACTTCCTTGCGAAGCGGAATTAAGAGCAATCCTTATCCCGCGGGGTGTCACAGTCCATGTAGAAAACCAATAACTCGCGCGGACCGCGGACTCAACCATCTTGCGGGCTATTGCAGCTCGCGGGCCAAAAGAAGGTTTTTTAATTAATAAGGGCCACAGGGATTGGCCCAAAGTGTGTCAAAGACTGGAAAAAGTCTAAAACGATTATAAGGGTTCGCGCGGACTCCGCATATGTCTACCTCGCGAACTAGCGAATTAGTTCGCCAGCTCGCCTAGATGCATTCCGCCTCGCTTAAGCGAAGTCAACAAGTAATTCATTCCGCCGAATGCATTTCGCGCGAACTGTGTGTATACCGCGCGAAGATCTGTTAGTCCGCGTGGAGTCATTCTGCATGCGGACCATGTAGATCATCTCGCTTTGTCTTGCTGGCAGGCCATTATTTATAAACTTTAAAGAACATGGGCTCGCCGGCTAACATAGACAAAGAATTTAATTAATATTCACATAGACAATTATCGTCTAGTAAAATATTAATTTGGGCGTAAACAGTGTGTGTATACATACAGTTACTATCTAGAGCGAAGTGTGAAAGTCCTTTTTTAGCTAACTTTTCGGTTACGTTTCTACATATCCGCCATTCAGTTTTTAGAACCTAATGTATAGATCACTTATGCCAAGTTTTATCAAATTTGATTATCATTAATGTGTCGAATTGTGTGAAATGCATGAACAGACTAAAATCTGTCCAACCAGATTTGTTCGTGTAAATTACGTGTAGACATATAAAATTTAATGATGATTATAATCGTTGAATAATTCAAGCAACACGTAGACCTGAAAAATTGCATACGTGGCTCATGAATCAACAATGTTGGCAAGCTGTCGGAAATGACACGTGGCAACGTGGAAATGGTCGGCCGACAACAAAACCTTAAATCCCAATCAAAATCAATTATTAAGTGTCGATCGATGATCATATATCGATTAAATTAAAAGAAGTCAGACATGCCCAAATTAATTGGGTTTACAAGTGATGGCGCGCTAGAGGTCAGGTGAGCTAGATAGTGGAGTTCGCATGGAATCTAGATAACGAACTTCGCGTGGAATCAAGAAACGGACTTCGCGTAGAGGTAAAAGGTGAGGCGAAATGGACTTCACGTAGAAGTAAACAATGGCGTGACGAAATGGACTTCGCGTAGAAGTAAATGAAGGCGAGGCGAGATGGCTCCGCGCACGTGGATGTACATGAAGGCGAGACGAGATAACTTCGCGCGCGTAGATGTACATGAAGGTGAGGCGAGATGGCTCCGCGTAGGAGACTTTGCGAAGGAGCTAGTCAGCGGATTTCGCATACATGCGGAAATGTATGTCACCAGAACTCCCCGCTTGCTTGGAAATCAAGATTCCTCGCACCTTCATGCCGTGTCCGCGAGATGACCCGCCCCTTACTGAGGATCCTGGTCAAAGTAGGATATTCAATTTGATTGATTTGATTATGTTAAAATTGACAAGTAAATCAATCAGTCAAGATTCATTGATTCGATTATTACCATTAAGGAAATATTATTGATTCAATATCTTCATTACATGCCATAAACGGAGGTATGTTAACACTATAAATACCCCCTCTCATACCAAGAGGAGGGGGCAAAAACAAGGCAGCGAACCAGAGAAAGAGAAAAACTACTTCCGCGAGCTCGAAATTCTCTCAAAACCCTTGAAGAATCATCAAGCTGCCAAATAGCCGATTCTTCATCAACCCCAAGTCTGGAAGTTGTCAAAATCCCTCGAAGAACTATCAAGCTCCCCAAGTAGCCAGTTCTTCACCAAATCCAAATCCAAATCTCAAATACTTGTTATGTGATTAACCCGCGTAACCCCTTACATTTCAAGAACAAGTGCTTGTCACCCTTGAGTTAAACCTATATTCGGAGATAGAATCAGAGGAGTTCACAAAGATTGTAACATGCATTCATATTGATAAAAATTATATTATTCTTTATACACGTGTTATTCTGTTATTTTTTGCAGATTTTTCGTGTTTACATCACGATTGCGAAAGCTCAAACGATTATCAAATTGCATGAAATTGACAAAAGTGAACTATACATTACGTGATAAAAACTAATAGGTGTAGATGTGGATACGTGTCAGAAAAATGAGTCAAAAAATAATCTTCATACTTTAATTTTAGAGCGAAGGTTTATATACACACACACACGCACACACACACACACAGTCCGTCTCAGCTGCGGACGTCCGGACGGGTTTTCCGTCCGGATTTCCACCATTTCTCCACCATTCCAGCGCCGACGCTGTTTCTTCTCCCCGGCGTGATCCCAGACCTCCTCGACGGTGTTGGAATGAAGAAGAAGGCCGGAGAGATTGCGATCGGAGGTCTATGCAACAATCTCACTCAGAACTTCACGACCGATCATGGTGGACCTCCGATCGCGATCTCTTCGGCCTTCTTCTTCATTCCAACACCGTCGGGGGAAGTCTGAGATCACGCCGGGGAGAAGAAACGGCGTCACCGGCGCTGGAATGGTGGAGAAACGGCGGAGATCCGAACGGAAAACCGCAACTAAGAAAACCAGTATATATATATATATATACAGCCCCCTTCCATTGAGGGATCCCTATTTTTGGCCACTTTCTAGGGATATGACATTACACCACTTCCCAATTGAATTTTTACATCTCCACCGTTCATATCTTAGGTCTATATGAGTAGATCACCTCTACAAAATTTCATATGATTTGGTGATCGTTAAGACTTTCAAAACTTTGATTTAGTTTTAATGATTTTGAACGGTCCAGCTTATGTCAAACTAAAACCGTTGAAGGTCATTAAAACTAAATTGAACTTTTGAAAGCCTTAACGATCACCAAATCATAAGAAATTTTGTAGAGGTGATCTACTCATATAGACCTAAGATATGAACGGTGGAGATGTAAAATTATAATCGGGAAGTTGGTGTAATGCCCTATCCCTATAAATGGCTTAAAATAGGAATCCCTCATTAGAAGGGCCCTATATATATATATATATATATATATATATATATATATATATATATATATATATATATATATATTACCCGCAAAACACAAAAACGCAAAAACACAAAACACAAATCACTCATTTTATAGATTACGTTATGATTATAATGTTAAAGGGCGTGGGCTATTATGAGATTAATTAGTTCCTCTTCCAACACTTCCATAACCAAGTGAAATTTTTGTTATGAGTTACTCAAAGTATATGATTAGACACTCGACCAAAATTGTAATTGAAAATCTTTTCGTCACTTGATAGCATAACACACCTTTCAATAGAAATCGATTAAGTTGTCTGCTCCTTGATTTTCCTTTGCCTTTATATGGACTTTTGAGCTTTTGTTTCCACCAACTCAAGTTTGGCTAACAATTGAATCATGATGAATGCTTTTCAATTGCACAAATGGGATACAAAAAACTGTACATGTATATATGTGTACACCACGTATATATCTTTTGCAAATAACACCATAACATATCCTTCATCCTCACATGTGAACTCTACAATCTATCTACATGCTTTTTACATAAAAGCGTCTGTAACTCCTGAAGCAGTATAGTAGGCAACTGCTGCAACTCCCATGACCTAACAATGGAATTTAAGTATTTTACAAGAAACATGTGAGTTTCTTCTCTTTGTCTGATATCATCACATACATTATTATTTTTCATCAAAAAAAACATACATTATTATTTTTGTTTTCATATATTGATTTTCATATTGCAGCCGCATTACATATATATAGTTTGAGAATCAATCATGATGACATTCTTAAAGTTTGTAAAGAACTACTTTTGAGATTTTATAATTTATAGGCATATATATCTTTCTTGGATCTTAATTTTTTATCCAGAACTTTAATTTATAGCATTCACAAGTTATCTATAAATTCTACCACGATTCGCTAACTACAGTTGATCTTTAGTTGAAATGGTCATTAACTCATTATCCCTAATTTTCAGAACTTGGATATATAATGAAACCTACGCTTTAAGGCACTTCTTTCGTTCCACCTATGAAATTGTGTGTCTTATCACATGACGATCAATTATCTAAATTAAGCCCCACGAAACACAACAAACAGAGCCTTATTAGCTGGGTTCGTGGTGGAGAGGCCATTGATCCCTCTTTAGTCTTCGACAGAAACTTCAAGGCCTATACACATTGTTTTCAAATATATGACACATTGTTTTCAAATTAGTTGCATAAGCTTATACGTAACAATCCACAAACACACTTTCAAGGAATTGGCAGACATGCATTTCATTTGCAACCTGTTTCATACGTACATTAATAAGATGATTTCAATTTGAACTCTTTGATTTTGACCTCCATCCAAGTTTGTAGAATCCTTAAGTTACGAAAGTGAGAATCTAAGAGTTCCAATCAATTATGTATTTTACTAATTAATCGGAATCGTTCTTCATCATTAGTCGACTAACAGAACAAAATTAATAACTGTGTAGTCTCCATCTTAAAGATGCATTTCAATTAGACAAAGACTAAATCCAAAGACAACATTGTTATCGATAATGTGACAACGAAGTAAAGTAGAACTTTTGGAGGTGTCCAGACAAGGATCTAGATGATGATCAGGTGGGGTTGGAGGTGTCCAGACAAGGATCTAGATGATGATCAGGTGGGGTTTCCATTACTACTGAGGAGAAAAAATGGGATCAAAGCGACCTTCCTTTTTATCATCAATTTGATTGTTTGTTAATTTCATTTACTATACAAGGTGGGGGCTACTTAAATCAGAGTCTCAATTTCTCTGATCAATCAAGGACTCTCGTTTTCTAAACAGTCATGGTGCCTAAACATGATGATATTATGTAAAAGGAAATAGAAAACATGAATACAAAGGGAGTATATATGGACTATGGTCACCTGAAAAATACAAGAACACCATTCAAAAGGGCACAAGTAAAAAATGTTAGGATGTTCAAAATTATACTAAAGTGATAAAGTAGTCTGGAGTTCACATCTAAAACAAATTGACAATGAGTGGAGAGGTCCAAACCCTTATAAACTACAGGTAATGTCCCATTTTTTTCGATGTGAGATATATATCTCAACACGCCCCCGCACGTATGATGAATCTTCAAGCCTAACATGTGAACAACATTTGGGTGACGTGGAGTTCGTGTGGTCATTTAAGCTTCATACGTGGACGTGAGTAACCTGCTCTGATACCATGATAAAGTAATATGAGGTTCATATCCAAAACCAATTAACAATTAATAACTAATTAATCACGTTATCTGTGTAGTTCCCATGTTAAGAGGTGCATTTCAATTGGACAAAAACTAAATCCAAAGACAACATTGTTATCGATAATGTGACAACGAAGTAAAGTAGAACTTTTGGTGGTGTCCAGACAAGGATCTAGATGATGATCAGGTGGGGTTTCCATTACTACTGAGGAGAAAAAATGGGATCAAAGCGACCTCCCTTTTTATCATCAATTTGATTGTTTGTTAATTTCATTTACTATACAAGGTGGGGGCTACTTAAATCAGAGTCTCAATTTCTCTGATCAATCAAGGACTCTCGTTTTCTAAACAGTCATGGTGCCTAAACATGATGATATTATGTAAAAGGAAATAGATAACATGAATACAAAGGGAGTATATATGGACTATGGACACCTGAAAAATACAAGAACACCATTCAAAAGGGCACAAGTAAAAAATGTTAGAATGTTCAAAACTAAACCAAAGTGATAAAGTAGTTTGGGGTTCACATTTAAAATCAATTGACAATGAGTGGAGATGCCTAAACTCTTATAAACTACAGACATCCCATTTTTTCCGATGTGGGATATATATCTCAACACGCCCCCGCACGTATGACGAATCTTTAAGCCTAACACGTGAACAACATTTGAGTGACGTGGAGTTCGTGTGACCATTTAGGCTTCACACGTGAACGTGGGTAACCCGCTCTGATACCATGATAAAGTAGTCTGGGGTTCATATCTAAAATCAATTGACAATGAGTGAAGAGACCCAAACCCTTATAAACCACAGACAATGTCTCATTTTTCCTAATGTGGGATATATATCTCAACACAAAGGCCACGTTTTAGGATGATTCTGTAATTAATGGGAGTGCACGTTATAATCATCTATACTTTATCCTCATTATAAGAATCATTCATGCAAAATATCATGACAAGGCAAAACGAATAGATGAGCAAAGTGATGTTTTTGAAACTGAAGTTGCTAATGAAGCAGCAGACCATGTTGCAGATTTAGCATCACGCAGGGTGTGCCTTGTGGAATGCAGCGGGGCTTCTCCCCTAACCTCAAGTTCTTAGTTTGATAATAAGGGCTGGATGCCCAGCTTTCTGTTTCATTTTCCTTCTTTGCTTCCACGTCTTTTGGCATCTGTTTTGTTTCTGTTTTTGTGGTAATAGTTCCAACCAAAATTAAAGTTGAGAGAAGAAGAATCTCCCCTTATTTTAAATCTCATTATGCAAATCTGCATTGCAGCTCTTGATCATCTTTTGTTCACAGCTCCAGACCTAGTTGAAACTCTAAGCATCTTGTTATTGATCCTTTACTTGCTCAGAAAAACATTCAAAATCTCATTCATGCATATTATATCCCCTCTTTGAGCATAAGTACGTTGTACGTGTTGTCTGTCGGCTCTTACTTGGGATCATGTAAATGAGATCAACATATATGGCTTGATGCCCTGTAACTCTAAAATGAACTGGCCTCAGTGTCGAACGTATTTGAATGTGGTGTCTAGTCACGAACTATCATTTTTCTTTTAAATTCATACAACTGAGGCATTTATATAGGCTTTCTCTGCTACACAAGTTCGGATTTATTCTTATGTGTACGGTGCGGATTTCCACTTTATATTTACTTTTTAATTGAATTTTCACATCTCCACTTTCTAGTTATTAGATACTATTTTATAGATCATCTCTACAAAACTTCAGCTAATTTGGTTATCATTAAGGTACTCAAAATTGCGTTTTTTTGTTATAAACATGAACGGTTCATCTAAGTACCCGAATATTTTTTGTTCATTTCTAGGGGTATTTGACAAACGTCCGGATCAAAAAATCATATCTCCACCGTTCAATTTGTAGGTCTATATGAGTAAATCACTTCCACAAGTTTTCAGAAGATTTGGTGATCGTTAAGTCATCCAAATGTTTGATTTATTTTTAATAATCTTGAACATTGTAGGTTTGACATAAGTGTTAAGTTTTTTGTTTTAATCTCAGTTATCCAAACCCATTAAAAAACATATCTAATGGTATGGGCTTATCGATCCCTAAAAGTGACAAAAAATAGAGATCTATCATTCGAAGTGCCCTATATTACATTTGATGATAGGGCATTGAGTGGAGACGGCATTGTGGTTTTCAGGTCTCATGTTTCACTATATATATATATATATATATATATATATATATATATATTACATTTATATATATATATATATATTACATTTGATGATACGGCATTGAGTGGAGCCTTTCAACTTTTCTTGAAAAAGCATGAATTCTGTAATTTCAAGTTTTACCTGAAGTAAAAGATGGTTTGATGTCATTAAACTGCAATTAGGGTATGTTGATATTGATGCCCCTGTTGGTTACTTACGGGAAGTATATTCTTAAGGGAAGTATATAGGTTTGTCTAATGACTGTTGTGGTGGTTTTCTTCTTCCATCATCCAGAGTATAAAATGTCCCGACAAATGAAGTTTTATATATTTAGGCTAATGAATGTTAAGAGGGCCTGTTTTATGATATGTGTATGCGTATACAATTCCATCTTCTTTTGCTTAAGTAATTCATCCTTATACAATTTACCTAAGTAATGTGTTATAATTGTTCAATTGTTCTACATCATTGGACGTTTGATATTGTTTTTTTATTTGGTTGTTACATATCAAAGTTTGTTTACCATGAAGATCTTTCATGGGAGTAGGTTTCATAGTATGAAAGGGTCAAACATAAGATATGTTGGAAGGGATGTCTTGTATGTAAATGGAGTAGACCGAGACAAGCTCTCTATGACAGAGTTGGTGTATTGGGCATATGACATTGGATATGAGCATCCTCCAATGTAATTCTGGTTTAGGATACCAGGTAGTGAAGATGGCAGTGGGTTTCTCCCTGTAACTTGTGACAAGGAGGCAATGGACATGTGTGGTTTCATGTCCCTAAGAAGCAAGATGCTTGAGTTGTTTCTAGTTTGTGAAGCACAAAGAAGAAAGTTTGTAGATGATGGGCTAGAGAAATTTGCCGAAAACTTAGACCACTCAGCTTATTTGGGATGGCAGATTGATGATGTTGAGGATGGGCCTAATGCCACAGTTAATATAGGCAACCCTTTATTGAGAATAATTGAAGAGAATGAAAGGGTTGAAGCTATGAGGGCTGGAAGAGATATTGGGTAAACAAGGCAAGAGTTGGTGTAGATATTGGGCTAGACACAGCAAGGGCTGAAGGTGATAACCAAATGGGAAAATAAGAAGATGGATAGATGGAAGAGACCTACTGAAGAAGCTCCAAAGCCACAAAGGAAAAAAGAAAAACCACCGAAACATGTGTAGAAGAGGTACTCAACCAGAAGTAGAAGGGAAAGTTCAAGGCATTGTGGAGTTGAAAGTTCAAGACAAGTGGAGGATTACTCTTTTGAAAGTACTATAAATTTAGATGATTCTAATTTTGATGGGATCATCGATTCAGATTATGATCTTGACTCGGAATATGATGATGTTGAGTTTGAAGGCAATGTGGATGGTGACACCAATACATGTCATGAATGGGATGAGATGGGGGTTTAAGGTCAGATTTCAGATGAGGATGGAAGTGAGTCTGATGATCTAATAAGTTTGCATGGTTCATCTAATGAAGAAGGTGAGGACAAGGGTAGTTTTCCTATGAACTGTAGGAAAAAAGTTCAGTAATTGGATAAAATTCAATCCCAAGGTGCACATGAAGAATCCTTTATTTGTTTTGGGGACGGAGTTTCCAAGTTCAGAGATATTCAAACATGAAGGTAGGAAACATTCTATTATGACTAGAAAGGAGTTAAGGTTTCCTACTAATAGCTGACACAAGGTAAGGATTTTTATTTAAAGTACAAGGTATAATTGTTTCTACTTCAACTGAATTTTAATTTTTTGTTAATGGTTGTTTCTATTTTTCTTTTTTGCAAGGTTGTTGCCAAGTGCTTTTCATCTGAATGGTGCCCTTGGATGATATATGCTATCTCGACAAATAAGAAAAACCCTTCAATTTGGATAAGATCTATAAAGCAAGAGCACGAGTGCACTACAATTGGAAAGAAGGTGTACCACATGCATGCACCCTTCATAGCAAAGGAATATCAGGAATTCTTCATGAGTGATCCCAACTGGAGTAGAGAAGGGATTCAGAATGCAGTGTGTAAGGATTTTGAGATGCAGGTTGACTCTCAAATGTGTTACATCCTAAAGAAAAATGCTGAAAAGTTAGTGTAGACATATAAAATTTAACGATAATAATAGTCGTTGAATAATCCAAGCAAATAAATGGCTCGTGAGTCAATAAAATTGGAAAGCCGTCGGAAATAACACGTGGTAACGTGGAAATGGTCGGTGGACAACACTTCATGAGGCCAACTAAACTTTGCGAGGTGAAACAGACTTCGCGTAGATTTACATGAAGGCGAAGCGAAATGGCTCCGCGCGCGTGGATTTACATGAAGGCGAGGCTAGATGGTCTCGCGTAGGGGAGTCCGCGAAATAGAATCAGAAATCACCTCTTGCTTGGAAATCAAGGTTCCTTGCAAGATACTTTCCATATCCGCGAGATGGCTCGCCCCTTACTAATGATCTTGATCAAAACAAGACATTTAATCCAAAGCGATCTGGGCATATCTAAATCTTAAGATATGATTGATCTGATTGTGTTAAAATCAGCAAGTAAATCAATCGGCAAGTAAGCCAAGATTCATTGATTCGATTAAGGAAATATTATTGATTTAGAAACTTCATTACTTGTCTTAAGTGGAGGAATGTTAAACAGCGAGCCCTCTGGTCATGTCACCCGTAGCATGGCAAGGAATCAACTTATAACATTTGTGGCTTTGCCTTCCAACCCTCTCGAACCGGTCATCACCTTGGCAAATCTCGCGGACAAGCGTGCCTCGTGAAGTGAAGAGAAGGAAACTCCAAACAAATCAAGAGAGCGATCATTCTCACCTACCACGGATGATGAATCAAGCACGGTTTCATATGATGGAAGTTCAAATGGTGATGAAGACAACACGTATGGCCTGCCAACAGATTATTCATCATAACCTATCCCTATGCAAGTCATGGTGACAGGCGCGTCCACCATTGAAAAGCTAATAGCCAATCTGATGGGAGCGGTTCAGAAGCTCACCAAAACGGTGGAAGAAAAGGACCTGCAAATTGTCGAGCTTTATAGCAGGCTTGAAAGTCAAGATGAAGAAAAGAAGGACAAAGTAGGCGAGAACTCCAAGAGTGATGACAAGAAAGATGATGGCTCGCTTAGATCAATGTCCTTTCAACAATTGCAAGACATCATCACCAACTCCATCAGAGCTCAATATGGAGGTCCTTCTCGTGATTCTCTCACCTACTCCAAGCCCTACACCAAAAGAATCAATGGACTAAGGATGTCGTTGGGATACCAGCCGCTAAAATTCTAGCAATTCGAAAGGAAGGGTAATCGAAAGCAACATGTTGCTCACTTCATCAAAACTTGCAATAACGCCGGGACGGAGGGTGACCACCCTGTCAAGCAATTTGTTCACTCTTTGAAAGGCAATGCCTTTGAATGGTTCACGGATTTAGAGCCCGAGTCCATCGATAGTTGGGACCAAATGGAACGTGAATTCTTAAACCGCTTCTACAGTACAAGGCGAACTGTGGGCATGATGGAACTCACCAACACAAAGCAATGGAGAGATGAACCAGCGATTGACTTCATCAACAGGTGGCGCTCACTCAGTCTTGATTGTAAAGACCGCTTGTCGGAGACGTCTGCGGTAGAAATGTGCATCCAAGGCATGCATTTCGATTTGTTATACATTCTCCAAGGTATCAAGCCTCGATCCTTTGAAGAACTAGCTACGCAAGCACATGATATGGAGTTGAGCATAGCTAGCCACAAGGGTAAGAAGGTGTTTGTCAATGATCAACGAAAAGATAAAGCTTTTAGCAGCAAGGTTGACAAGGGTGTGAAAAGGCCAACAAAGGAGTCGAAGACTATGAATGTTGCTCCAATCAAAATCTCCACACGAGACAAAAGGGAGGTCAAGAAAGCAGAACCAAGTCAAACCTACGAGAGGAAGAAGCGCTTGTTGACTGAGTGGGAGCAAAAGACTTACCCATTCCCAGATTCTGACGTGGCATGCATGTTAGAGGATTTTCTTGAGAACAAAGTGATAGAACTTCCAGAGTGCAAACGTCCAGAAGAAATGCATCGGGTCAATGATCCGAAGTATTGCAAGTTTCATCGCTTCATCAGTCACCCAATCAAGAAGTGCTTTGTTTTGAAGGATTTGATCATGAAACTTGCCAGGCAAGGAAGGATCATGCTGGATGTCGACGAGATCGCTGCGGTCAATTGTACTACCATTTCATTTGGGTCTTTTGAGCCAGTTCAAGTACCTTTCATGCCAATGAAGGCACCATGCCATTTCTCAAAAGAGACGGGCAATGATAGAAAGTTAGAAGAAGCGAAGCCAATTCGGGAAATAAACCTCGCTCCTAAAGCATAGGAGTCGTCAATGCCTCGCGAAGAATGAGACAAGGTGTATAAAGGAGAAATTCGCTCCTTGTGTACAAAAGTCCCTCAATCAAAATCCGCCAGCAAGGTACATGCCTAAGATGCGAATGAGTTTGAGAGCTAATTCAATGACAACCAGTCTTGAAGGTGATTCCAAAGATGTCGAGAAGGTTGAAGAAACTAAACTGCTGAGACAATTGGAAGACTTGCCTCTAAAATTTAGCCTCTCTAACCTGTCATAGCTTTCCAAATCGGCGAGACGTGCATTAGTCCAGTTGTTGCTTGATGAGGCCAGTATTCTTCAAACACCAATGAGTGTGCGGCATGTGTAGCATGTTGTGACGCCATTCACTTCACTGATGAAGATTTACAATTAGGTTCAAAGCCACACAATCAACCTCTTTTTGTGACAGGTTACATGCGAGAGCAAAAATTAAACCGCATGCTTGTAGATGGAGGGTCTGCTGTGAATATTATGCCAAAATCAACAATGTCTCGACTCGGCATCAATATTGACGAGTTATCTAAAAGTCGTCTCATGATTCATGGTTTTAACCAAGGAGAGCAAAGAGCGATAGGCATGATTCGGCTAGACATGGTTATTGGCGAATTGGAGTCACACACTTTGTTTCACGTGATCGATGCAAAGACTTCATACAAAATATTGTTGGGGCGACCATGGATTCATGAAAATGATGTCGTGCCTTCAACTTTGCATCAATGCTTCAAGTTTTACCACGGATGCGTGAAAACAGTGATAGGTGATACCAAGCGATTTACCCAAGCTGAGTCTTACTTTGCTGATTCCAAGTTCTATTCAGATGAGGAATCAGTAATAGAAGTTCTCCCAGTCAAAGCACCCTCAACAAGGAAAGCTACAATGGTGACAAGGAAAGAAGTTGAAGCAAAGGGCAAGGGAAATGAAGAGTCACACAAGTCTCCATCCAAAACAGTGACATCAGACAAGTCTAGTCCAATTGTCTCAATTCTTCGATATGTGCCGAAGTCCAAGCGCAAAGAAGGAGAGTCTCCGTTTGCAGGAACAAAGTGGCAAGTAAGTCCTCGAAAGTTGAGTGAAGAGGACATAAAATTATTGAAGGAAGCATCAATATTGCCATTGACAAATTTAAACAACCAAACTCCTACCAACCAACCATTGAAAGGATTTGTCAAACAAATCAAAGGAAGGGTAGAGCACGGGCCTTTACCCGAAAAAAGAACAAATGAAGGGTTTGACCCCAATGCTTACAAATTGTTGGCAAAGGCTGGATTCAACTTTGGTTCGTCAAGTAAAGAGGATGATCAAGCCATCAGTAAGAAAGCTCATGAGCTTAATGAGTTTCAAAAGAAGCTAAGAGAACAGGGAAATACAAGTGATTCGATTAAGACGGGTCTTGGTTTTACCCCAAGCAAGACGATCAAAATCTCAGGCAGAAGAAAAGCAGAAAAGGCAAGCATGCAGTACTTAAGCGTCGAAGAAATAGAAGATGAGATTCCACAAATCCAATCTGTTTCTCGTACTTCAACATTCGATCGCATCTGCCTAAGTTCTCAAAATACTTCTACTAAATCAACAGGCAGAGTTTCGGTGTTTGAACGTGTTGATAAGTCAACAAGTCGAAGCTCTATCTTCAATCGTCTTGGCGCTGCAGCTACACGAACTTCTGTGGTCAAAAGGTTGTCGTTGTCAAATGAAGAGAATAAACAGATAAAGCCAACTCCTCGAAAGTCGGCAATTGAAAGGATCCAAGCTCCTAAAGAACAACAAAATAAAAAAAGAAAAGAAGAAGTTGGCCAATTGGAAAATAAAGAAATCCAAAGTCTCATCCCATCATGCATGAAAAGACGTTGTGTGCTGGAGGTGAATTCGACTGACCAACTTAAAGTGAGGCAACATACCTTCATACTCACTAGTCAAGAAGGCGACGATGAAGATGATGTTATTCAATGTGCTTATCATATCACAGTAGTAGAGGTGGAAGCTTATGAAAAGGATGATCATGAAGGCTTCAAATATGAGGTAGAGGCAGCTCCTCAGAGCTTGAAGATGGGGTGAAATCTTTGGTCGATGAACTTAAGAAACTCAATCTGGGGACAGAAGAAGATCCAAGACCGATATTTGTGAGTGCGTTGCTAAGCTCTCAAGAGGAGAAGGAGTACCGTGACTTGTTGCTTGAATACAAGGATGTCTTCGCTTGGACTTATACAGAAATGCCCGGTCTTGATAGAAAAGTAGCAGTTCATCGATTAGCTGTTAAACCAGAGGCTCGACCTATCAAACAGCTGACACGACGTTTTCGAACGGAGGTCCAAACTCAAATTGAAGAAGAGGTTGACAAGTTGATCGCTGCAGGCTTCATCAGAGAGGTCCACTATCCCAAGTGGATCACAAACATTGTCCCAGTTGAAAAGAAGAATGAGCAAATGCGTGTGTGCGTAGACTTTCGCGACTTGAATGATGCATGTCCGAAAGATGACTTATCTTTGCCTATCATCGAACTCATGGTGGATGCAACTATGGGTCATGAAGCTTTATCTTTCATGGATGGATCGTCTAGATACAACCAAATAAGGATGGCGTTAGAAGACAAAGAGTTAACTGCATTTCGCACTCCCAAAGGCATTTATTGTTACAAAGTCAAGCCATTCGGATTGAAGAATGCTGGTGCAACCTACCAACGCGCCATGCAAAAAATCTTTGGAGACATGCTACACAAGTTCGTCGAGAGTTATGTTAATGATTTGGTTGTCAAGTCAAGGAAAATGAGTAATCACTTGCAGGACCTATGAAAAGTGTTTGACAGGTTACGCGAGTACCAACTCAAAATGAACCCATTGAAGTGCGCTTTTGGTGTGAGTTTAGGCAAGTTCCTTGGATTCATTGTGAAGCATCGGGGCATTGAAGTAGATCAATCGAAGATTAAGGCCTTTCAGGAAATGCCAGAGCCAACAAATTTAAAAGAATTGAGAAGCCTCCAGGGAAAACTTGCGTTTATCAGACGGTTCATCTCAAACCTCACAGGTCGATGTCAACCTTTTAGTCGACTAATGAAGAAGAATGTGCCTTTCGTGTGGGATGAAGCATGTCACAATGCTTTCAAAAGCATAAAAAAATACTTGGTTAATGCTCCGGTGTTGGGTGCACCCATTCGTGGAAAACCTCTTACCCTTTACATCGCAGCTTAAGAAAGATCGCTTGCAGCACTTCTAGCCCAAGAAAATGAGGAAAGAAGGGAGATGGCCTTGTACTATTTAAGTCGAACTCTCACAGGAGCAGAATTAAATTATTCTCCAATAGAGAAGACATGTCTCGCTCTCATCTTTTCCATCCAAAAGTTGAGGTATTACATGCAAGCTTACACGGTGCATTTAGTAGCCCGAGCTAACCCAATCAAATTTGTCATGTCTAAACCAGTCCTATCAGGACGAATGGCGAAATGGGCTCTGCTCCTCAATTAACATGGCATCGTTTATGTACCTGCCAAGGCGGTTAAAGGCCAAGCTGTGGCTGACATTCTAGCGGATCACCCAATCCCTGCGAATTGGGAAATTTTAGACGACTTGCCGGATGAAGAAGTCTTTCTTGCAGAAATTCTCCCCACTTGGAAAATGTTCTTTGATGGATCTTCAAGAATAGATGGAGCAAGAGCCGGCGTTGTCTTTGTCACCCCCCAAAAGCAAATATTGCCATATGCCTTCACTCTCGGTGAATTGTGTGCCAACAATGTTGCGGAATACCAAGCTCTCATCATGGGGTTGCAAACGGCCTTAGAAATGCAAATTGCAAATCTAGAAGTGTACGGGGACTCGAAGTTAGTAATTGATCAACTACTAACTAATTACGAGGTAAGAAAAGATGATTTGGTTCCTTATTTCCGCCACGCCACACAACTCTTGAAGGGTTTCGATGTCGTTACATTAGATCATGTGCCAAGGAAAGAAAATCAACTGGCGGACGCCTTGGCCAACCTAGTAGCAACTTTGGCGTTATCAAATGATGAAATTGTGGACCTTTCAATTTGCCAACGGTGAGTTGTCTCAACAGCAATTATCCCATTGTGCGAAAATTCCAATGTAGTCTCAGTCTATGTTATTGATGTCGAAGATTGGAGGCATCCTCTGATCGACTACATTGAGCACAACAAACTACCTGACGATCTAAAACAGCGGACATATATCAAACGAAGAGCCCCACGCGTTTTCTACTACAAGGAGACTTTTTATAGACAATCATTTGACGGGTTACTCCTTAGGGGTTTAGGAAAAGAAGGAGGCGTCCAAAGCCATGGAAGAGGTTCATTCTGGAATATGTGGAGCTCATCAATCAGGTCCTAAGTTGCATTTTCAAGTAAGGAGAATGAGTTACTACTGCCCACGATGGTCAAGGATTGCATGGAGTATGCACAAAAATGTCAAGCTTGTCAATTCCACGCAAACTTTATCCATCAACCATCTGAGCTATTGCATCCTAAGATCGCTTCTCACCCGTTTGATATCTGGGGGATAGATGCTGTGGGACCCATAAATCTGAAATCTTCTGGATGCCACATATACATTTTGGCGGCACGGATTCCTTCTCAAAATGGTCAGAGGCGGTACCGCTTAAAGAAATAAAGAAAGAAACTGTCGTGGACTTTATCAAGACATGCATCATCCAGCGATATGGTGTGCCACGTTGCATCATCATGGATAACGCCAAGTACTTCTCAAATAGTGCTATGCAAAAGCTTAGTGAGAAATATCACTTCAAGCTACACTTTTCTTCGATGTATAACGCACCAGCTAATGGTTTGGCGGAAGCATTTAGCAAAACGCTCTGTAACATCTTGAAGAAGACCGTCAGCAAGTCACAAAGAGACTGGCATGAGAAGATGGGCGAAGCATTATGGGCATATAGAACGACATATCAAACTGCCACAAATGCCACACCTTATTCTCTAGTGTATGGTGTTGAAGCTGTCTTGCCATAAGAGAAGCAAATTCCCTCATTGAGGATTGCTTTGCAAGAAGGCCTCACAAATGAAGAAAATATCAAGTTAGGACTTTAAGAGTTGGAAGCTTTAGACGAGAAGAGGCTTGATGCGCAACAACATCTAGAATGCTACCAAACCCGGATGTCACGTGCATTCAACAAAGGAGTTCGGCCTCGATCCTTTCAAATTGGTGATTTGGTTCTTGCTGTACGCAGACCCATTATCATGACACACAAGACCGATCCTAAGTTCAAATCAAAATGGGATGGTCTTTATGTTGTCAGTGAAGTCTACACTAACAGCGCCTACAAAATTGTGGCCTAAGACGGTTTGAGAATTGGCCCAATCAACGGCAAGTTCTTGAAAAAATATTATGCTTGAAACAAGTGAAGACTGCTCCTTGTCTGCACGAGCTTGAACTGTAAATGACACGAAAAAAAATGCTCCTAGCATGCATGAGCCTAAACTGCACAAGGCATTTAAACAAAAAAAAAAGTTAAAGAAGTTCTAAATCCTCATCCTTGAACTACGTGATGACTTGATTCTTTCTTTAGAAGGATACGTAGGCAGCTTGAGAATTATATTCTTGAGTTCAGTGACATAAAAACAAATCTCTTTTTATTGCATAATGAGTTCTATTGTCAAAATAACTTATTACATGCGCAAAAAAAAAGAATAAATAATAAGTTGCTAAAAAAAAAGAGAATAAATCATAAGTTGCTAAACAATGATGGGCCCTTCACATCCAAGATAGGCCTTTGAAGCTGTTGTGTTGCTTTTCAAAATCATCTCGGAACCTTTTTGCTTCCTCAAGTTCTTCAACAGTCAACTCTGGAGCCTCCTTGATTTGGACTTTCTGCTTTTCTAAATCGGCAAGCCTTTTGTCATGAAGTAGATTACTCGCATCTAGGGAGGCTATCTCCTGCTCCAACCTCTGCTGCTTCTCCTTCAAGTTCTCCAAAGACTCAATCACAACTTGATGTTGACCAAGATCAGTTCGACGAAGTTCGATCAACTTTACAATTTCGGCCTCCATATGAGGCAAACGTTGATCAAATGTACCTGGAGTAGCTTTATGCGTGCATACATGCCTTGCCGCGTTGTATTGAGTAGCACAAGTCATCAAGCTTTCTACCTTGTCTTTTACTGGCGAAGGATCAAATCCATAACACTGAAGTTCGGCCACCATCTCGTCAAGGTCTTTCTTTTTAGAAAGAATGGTTCTTGATGAGTGCTTCGTGATGAAATCTTCAATTTGTTCACAAATTAGAGTAGCGGCCTGAATACGAATCTTTCGGAGCCCTTGGTTAGTGTCCATAACATCAACTTCGCCGTGGGTGACTTCGAAGAATGCCATGTTGCTTAAAAGCCTTGGAAGATTCACCAAAACATCTTCACGATTAACTTGTTGCAATTCATTTTGTTCGCATGCATCGTCTTCATGAAAAGAGTTGGTCTTCATTGGTTCTATTGAAAGGACGCGAACCTCTTTCGAACAAGATTCATCTTCAAAAGGTGGGAGTCCTTCTAGCTGAAAACAAGAAGGTAAAAAAAAAATGAGTTCAGATCATGCATATAATGTCAAAAAAAGATGCATGGTGATGGTGGCGAACATACCTCAACACGATTTGGTGTTTGTTGTGAGGGACTCGGAATTTCACCAAGAAAATTACTATTGAGGACAAATTCATCGTTAGGATTAAAATAAACAGAGCCAAGGTCGGGTTCAATCCTTCGACTCTTGAAGTTCACGTCCTTAGAACTATTGCTACTTCCACTGAGCCTTTTTGCTTAGGTGTTGGTCCCCTTCAACTTAAGTTGACTCTGGGTGAGATGATGATCAGATAAGTCCCCATGACCTTCTACTTGGTGCGGTCCATCTGGAGACTTGCTACTTGGGGGCAACGCCTTGATAAAAGATGCATGCGGGTTATTGTCATGTTCAATTTCGCGCAGAACCACTTTCTGACGAGGTGGCACCTCACGGAGAGCCACGCTCTGACGAGACAGTATCTCGCGGGGAACTACTTTTTGGCGAGAGGGTACCACGCGAGCTGCGATCTTGTCTTCGTTTGTTTTCAGAAGCTAGTGCTGTGACCCAACAACAGGTATTGTTGTTGTAGTCATCTTGGGCCTCGAATGATATACTTTGGACCACCATTCAACGTAATCCCGAGTTACCATGCACTTTGTCAAAGCGCTCTTAGGCGGCAATGTCACTGTGCTCCCTGTCCCACTTTTAGTAAAGCTTTCCCAATGCCAGTACATCAAGGATAATGTGCCCGTCCGAATATCTTTTTGAAGGCTTCCTGGGACATCTTGAACATAGCAGAACTGACGGCTGAAACGATAAGGACTGTAAGGTTGAATGACTCGTCGGTTGTCCTACCTAAGAGTAAGAAATCCAGATCGAAGGCAAGTGAGGTAAACAATGTTTGAGCAGCTAACGTTCTCACGGTCAACGATCACTTTGCGTTCTTTAGGGGCTATGGCTAAGATGTCCATTACCACATTACCGCATGCGTTGAATAAAGAACAATCTTGTTCGTCTGCTAAGTGTATGGCCGAAAATGCCCCTGAAAAGTGAATCATGCGCGGTTTAAAGTTGTCAGGAAGAGGAGAATAAAAATGGGTGCCGAAGTACTCCACCAGCCATGTATACACGTAGTGAAAGGGCAATGTGGCTGAACAGTTCCCTGGGTCTTTGGAAGAGGAAATCTCGTTCAAGCCTTGATAAATGCTAGCCAACACAGGTATAGCTAGACAAAACTGATAGCCTTAGGACATTTTGCTTGCAACTTTAAACATGCTAGGTCGGATCACGCCTGTGTCATCCATAGGAAAAACGAATAGACACAACCAGCACGCGTAAAATGCAACCAAGTAGGTGGACTCTATGTCTTCATCATCTGCGCCCAAATCATCAAATGGTGCGGAGTCTTCTTCAGTTCGGACTTGACTTTCGTGGATTTCGTCAGACGGGTTGTACGTGTGCTGAGGTGCATCTTTCTTATTCCGTACACTCTTGGCGGGCGGCCTCTTGTATCTCAGGCTTCCTTTGTACCAGTATTGGATCCGTGAAGCAATCTTCACCTTTTGCCCTTTATCGTCCTTGCAAAGCTTGTGGTACGCGAGAAATAAAAACCTGCAACTCTTGGGGATGATTGGTTCACCTCCTTTACCCTTGGCTGAAAATTCTTCGATCGATAGAACAACTTCATCGTAAAACCTCCCAATTATGGGCAAGCCACAAATAAACATCAAATCTCTCAAATAAAAAGACATTTCGCCACGCGATGTGTGAAAAGTATTCGTGCTAGGTCACCAATACTCACAGAAGGCCCATATGACAGGTACAACACGATCATAGCTAAAGAGCGACGCAAACACCGCTCGGTAGAGGCCTGTTTTGTGGATGAGATCTCCGCTTCGGCTTAAGATATCTTCTAACCACTCCCAATAACGTTCCGTGTAGGAGAAGGCTCTGTTGGCATGAAACCCGCTCCATTGCACTGAACCATTGCACATACGGTCGTTGAGAAGCACGAACGGCGTTTGAGGAACATTATGATCATGATGGGCAGACATTAACATCCATACATCTGCGCTTCGCTTCTCGCTGGCGGATTTGGTTGATTGAAAGGTGGCCAACAGACGTGATTGTTGGAAGGTCCACCGAGGTATATGACCTGAACCATCGTAAGAGGGAGACTCGAGGGCGCACGGTCCAGTCAATGAAGGATAAGTATATAAAGTGGTGCCATCGCCTTGGTCGTCGTTGGCATCTTCAAGGATAGTGATTGTGCTTTTCTTGAAACTCTTGAAAAAAGCCATGCAGAGCAACGTACGTTTACACATCCACGTAGAGAATGGATTTGCTGAAAGAACTACTGGGCCCCGCTGCCTTGAATTTCTACTGCGCCTCGCTGCTTTAAAATTTCTGCTGCGCCTCGCCGAGTAAAGTTTCTCCTATTACTGAGGGTAGACAACTCAGAAATACCTCGTGACCTACACATACAAGATTCAAAAAAAAAGAGAGGGGTCAGCGAATTATATAACTCCGCGCCATAGCAATCAAATCAAAAGGAGAGATAGTATACTGCTGATCTTGCAGCGAGATGGTTGTAATTTTGTGATGAATAATGTTCAAACGGAAGCTCTATTTATAGTGTAGTCTTTCCTCATTGAAACTGGAAAAGTATGGAGAATCCAGCGAATCAAGAAAGAAATACATCAAAAAGTTTCGCCCACTACTTGAAAACTTTACCAAATCAAATTTGGGTAGGAATCCTTGCGAATTAAGGAATCCCTACAAAATTTGGATATCTTATAAATTCAAGGAATCTCTACAACAAAATAGGAAATCCTTACAAAATTAGGAATCCCTATCAATTCGGGAACCTCCGGCAAAATTAACCCATTAACATAGACTTCAAGACGCGCCTCTGGCACATGACGACAACATGGCTACGACGCACCTTGAAGTGGGGGCATTTTGTAGACATATAAAATTTAACGATAATAATAGTCGTTGAATAATCCAAGCAAATACGTGGCTCGTGAGTCAACAAAATTGGAAAGCCGTCGGAAATAACACGTGGTAACGTGGAAATGGTCGGTTGACAACATAAACTTAAATCCTGATTGAAATCGATTATTAAGTGTCGATTGATGATCAGATTATAGACATGTAAAATTTAACAAAATAATTGGGTTTATAAGTGATGGCTTGCATAGAAATAAATGAAGGCGAGGCGAACCGCACTTCGCGAGGTGAACTAGACTTCGCGAGGCGGACAGCACTTCGTGAGGCGGACAACACTTCGCGAGGCGAACTAGACTTTGCGAGGCGAACTAGACTTCGCGAGGTGAAACAGACTTCGCATAGATTTACATGAAGACGAAGCAAAATGGCTCCACGCGCATGGATTTACATGAAGGCGAGGCGAGATGGCCTAGCGTAGGGGAGTCCGCTAAGTGGGATTAGAAATCACCGCTTGCTTGGAAATCAAGGTTCCTCGCAAGATACTTTCCATATCCGCGAGATGGCTCGCCCCCTACTAATGATCTTGATCAAAATAGGACATTCAATCCAAAGCGATCTGGGTATATCTAAATCTTAAGATTTGATTGATCTAATTGTGTTAAAATCAGCAAGTAAATCAATCGGCAAGTAAGCCAAGATTCATCGATTCGATTAAAGAAATATTATTGATTCAGAATCTTCATTACTTGCCTTAAGTGGAGGAATGTTAACACTATAAATACCCTCTCTCATATCAAGAGGGAGGGAGCAGAGACAAAAAGGCGGTCAGAGGAGCAAAAAACAGAAGCAGCGAACTAGAGAGAGAGAGAAAAAAAAAATCCATCCCGCGAGCTCAAAAGTCTCCCCAAAATCCTTGAAGAACTATCAAGCTCCCTAAATAGCCAGTACTTCACTAAATCCTTGAAGAACTATTAAGCTCCCTAAACAGCCAGTTCTTCACTAAACCCTTGAAGAACTATCACTACGTCACAATAGTCTATAGACTACAGGTTTCAGACGACATAATTTTTTGATTCTGTCGTCTGAAACATTTCAATGAGTATAGACGACAGAAAATTAAACTTGTGTCGTGTGAAAATGGTGAAAACTCATGAATTTGAAGGTGTTGTAATTTTTTTACAAGTTAAAAAACTCAAACGACAGAAAACTGTTGTCTACAAACAGCACAATTTCAGTTGAAAAAATATAACAGTCATACTTAAGACTACATTTTTATGTCGTCTGAATGCTTTGGAAAACAAAGACAACTCAAATTGACCTACCTTTAAGGCCGCGCGTTTGACACTAGCGAAACTCAAAATCTAGCTCTCAAAACAGAGTTCTCAAAACGCGAGGAACACTTTCCCCTCTCTCTATTTCCCTCTTCGCAATGAAACCGAGATCTATTTCTCAAAACTGCGATTCGAAGCTCTCATTGACCAGTAAATCCTCTGATTCAGGAGCTCTCCTTCTCACCTTCTTGGCTTTCTCAGAGAAAGGTCGTCAGAAAAGGTTTTTTGTTTAGTTGCAACTCCAAGTGACTATCTGGTAAGCCTCTTTATCAATCGATGAGGATTTTTTTGGGATCTAGGGTTTTCGAATTGGGGGTTTTTGGTATTTGATTTGGGTTTTCGAATTGTTTTGTTGGTTTTCGATTTGGGTTGTTTGGTTTACGAATTGTTCCTCCTTGCAAATCGATGCTAGTTTGGGTTTACTTTGGGTTTCAGGGTTTGATTTGGGGGTTTGACTAATTGGGTTTTGCATATGGGAATTGATAGAGAAAGATTGAAGATTTGGTTTTCATCAAACTACAACCACATTCTCCTTTCTCCTTTCTTCTTCCTCCAACTACGAACTCCTTCTCCAATAGAAGTCGCATCTTTTTCTATCTTCAATTTTGTTCTTTTTCTTTACCCATTTTCAATTTTTGATCTTGGTTTGAATATATAACAGTCATGATCGGTAGATATGAAGGCCTGTGTTTGGTGAAGATGGGATGTTGCAGTTTGTATATGAGGAGCCTTTGTTTGGTACCATCAAAGACGATGTCATCCTATCATGGAATGAAAGATTCCATGCCTTGAATCCTCAGGTATCTAATGCCTTTTCATTTAGGAAATTGACCATACTTTGACAGAGAAATTAGAGGATTTTGGACCTTCAAATTGCTGAGCTGCTCCTTATTTTGCATAACATCAGAACACAATTCCTTTTGGTATTATGTTCTTCCAGCTATCAAGTTTTCTATCAAGTTGTGTTTAAGGTTGTTGTTGGGATGCACTTTTGACTATTTGATAGGTTTGGTAACTCTATACACATGCCTAGAACTGAATTAGATTGGGTTTCACATAGTGCACACCACATGTTTGATAAAATGCCTCACAGACACAGCTGAACCAGTGGGCTTTTCCATGATTTTCGAAATACCTATCCTACTTTTTTTAATCTCAGTTCTTAAAAGTTAAAAATAGACTCTTCAATGATCGTTTTAGACTTGGTTTCATACAAAACGGAGTTGATATGAGAAACATGTGCTATTTCAAAGTTTGCACAGTGCTGCAGGATTTATGCAGAAACTGTATTTTCAGTCACTTTGGATCTTTGTTTGACGATGCATTTGGACTCCGTTTAACTTGAAATTTTGCCAAATTACAGCTTTGCTTGTCTACTTTAATTCTGGAGATTTTCACTTGAAAATATTGAACGATCAATTGTTGGTGAATTTTTCTTTCTTACTACCTGTTCCTGAAAAGTTTTTCAGATTTGCAACCTATCGTTACAAAACAATGGATTTGGGATCCTTTACTCTCTTCTTTCTTTCACTGATCTTTAACAAGTTTATTTAAGTATAAATTTTATGCTTTCAACTTAACTTTAAGTTCTGGAGAGGCAAGATAGGTTACGTTCTTAACAAGTATTATCTTTGTGTGTTCTTATCAATGTTTTCTTTTTGGAATAAGCCCACACATGGTAGCTCTACTCACTGCTCAGTTTTAAGAGAAAAGTTAGGCTAGGACTGATAGTAAATTGCTACTTTTCATATAGGATTGAAGGCTCAAGTGGAGTAAGTGAAGTGAGTGGTCAAGAGGTACTTGCTGAGAGTTGTACATAAGAGATTCCAGGTAGGGGGTTTTCACTAGTTAGTAATTTTTGTAAAATGCTTTTCATAGTTTTACGCATCATATTGCATTGAAATTTTATGTGATGACTTGAGAGTGAAGGGAGCAAAATGACTACCTTGGGTTTCGATCCCCTAAACCTCCGGAGGGGCTATACGGACTGGAGGACGTCTAACATCCTTTGAGGTGTGGCGTCACTCCTACATGGTATGGCGTAAACGGCCACTCTTGCTACTTCTTGCTTGTGGTTTAATTAATTATTTCAGCAATTTTTATTTCAGCAAGTAGTTGGCATTAAGACCGGTCATCAGTATTTAGAAAATGGGTACCCTGAGCATGTGTTTCACTGAAATTTCTCATAACAAATCTCTATTGATGCTTCTGATGGTTTTTAGTTTTATTAAAACTAAACTCCCATATTTTTCAAACCTAGCTAGCGTTACTTCCTACTGAGCATATGAACGTGAGTGATGCTCACCCCTACTTTTTCAGGTACTATGCACGAGACTGAATAGAAGTGGAACTAAAGTAGTGGCCTTGGCATTTTGCAGCTTGTCAACTCCTTCTTTTGAGGTCTAATTCCTGTTATGGTGTTCTGAGGTCTTTTGCTATATATATAGTCTACTTGTCTTTATAATTTAGCCTTTAGAAACTAACATCAGTTAGTTGTATATATGACATCAAAGGCTCTTTTTGGTGTTTGGTACCTACATTAGTCTTGACTAATATGGTACCATCAGTACAGATGTATATTATAACTATGTTTATCTAAATTTCCCTATGACCAGCCTTAGCTTTATACTAAGTTATAATCTTGTGTTGTAATCAAGTTGGACTCTTTTGCTTCTGAGTATTAAACTCAAAAGGGGTTGTAAATATGTTTGAAATAGTTTAACTAGTTATGTTTGCTATCAGGATGAACTAGTCTATGTCTCTAGTAGTTTCCATTATGTTGTGTCATATACTTCACATCTTAATCCTTTAAAGGCCTTGGGCATGTTAAGTTGTTTAAGTATTACTTGATGATGCTTAAGCTTCTTAAGATGCACGGCGCTGTGACGTTATCTTTTGGGGCATTACAATATATACTATTTGATGGAAATTCAGGCCATGCTAATGTTTGTGTCATAGAGTTGGATGGAACTTTAGGTAGATAAATATTTCAGATTGATTTGAGTTGTTTCAATGGCTTAGTTCAGATTACTAACAGCTTTCTGGGATTTGATTAGGTGATAACCATGATACTGAATCATGTCGTTTATTGAAGGCATTAGGACAGTTCTCATATCGTGTAGGTAAGCATATTCAATACCAACTTCACATCCTTACATCGTGACTGTTAATTAACTGATTCTGATCTCTAGTTACTCACTTGACTCTTTGTTTATAATTTTGATATTAGGAGCTGATAATTTTTGCTTAGTTCATGTCAGCCTTGTGCCTGTTTTCAGTGTGTTGGTTATTAGTACATTGTTTTGATGTACCTTATTTATACCTTTCTACAGGCTCTTGTACATGCTTCTATTTGAGTGCATAAGCCTGCTCTTTTACAGGTAACCACAAAGTCTGTTAATTTGTACCAGAGGTATATATTGACAAGATATTTATATTATAATTTCTAATGCAACTGGATATAATTTCAGCTTGATCTAAAGAATATTAAGTTGGTTTTAGGGTATCATTATAGAATTCTTCTCACATTGCAGATGTATGTCATCCTTAGCATATAGTACATTAAGAATGTGGATTTTAGATCACAGGAGATTGGCATGATGGATGCTTTATTGATGTGTGAATTTTTATAATTGCAATTTTGTTTCCTATCATCCTTATGTAAAATGCAGTGTCATTTTATAGTTTTGGAGTCATACCTATATCTGCCTCTACTAA
The DNA here is from genome assembly GCA_034370585.1 of Fragaria x ananassa. Taxonomy (NCBI): domain Eukaryota; kingdom Viridiplantae; phylum Streptophyta; class Magnoliopsida; order Rosales; family Rosaceae; genus Fragaria; species Fragaria x ananassa. Next base: position 11,905,718 of record CP139756.1, on the reverse strand, counting down.
TTTCATCTTTGTCTTGGTTAACCATTTCAGACAGCTCTAGCATATGGGTTGATATGAAATCAGTTTTGTCAGCAAAGGGAGCTGACAAGGGATAAGACAGTCCAAGCTCTCTCATTGTTATATTAGTTTTAAGTTGTTACTTTTTTGTTAGAAATAGTCTAGTTTTGCTTTGTAATGTATGTACTGAGATTCAAGCCTTTTGGTTTTGATGATATATATTAAAATCTTATGATTTTGGTGTTTTCTCACTAGATGTTTTTGCTATATCAATCAATCTAATGTAGTATCACTTCTCTATGAACAACATATGTCTCCTAGTATATGGTGACTAGAATTATTTCAGACGAAAATTGTTGTTGAAAACCACCTCAGACTACATATTGTTCAAATGAAATCAAAAATCTGCAGTCTAATGCAACAAGAGACGACATAAACGTGTCATAACAAACAACTTCATACTACAGAAAGTGATGTATCTTTGTGGTCCCTATACAGTATTCAACGACATATATATGTAGTGTTTGCACATTTCAAGTACATTAATCTATAGTTACAGTGCAACATCAACAACATTGTTCTGTAGTGCAATTCTAAAACAGACGACAGAATATCCTCGATCCTCTAATTTTGAGTAACTCAGACGACACACACTTTAAGTTCATATGTCGTCTAAGTGCATAATAGTCCACGGTTTTTATCCGTCGTCTGAGTTGTATAGAGACGGCAGCCACTTACGCTACATATTTTTACGCTATCAGACGATAGTGAATGTTTGTCGTCTGAAGCGTTTTGTGACGTAGTGTATCAAGCTCCCAAATACCCAGTTCTTCACCAAATCCAAACCCAAATCTCAAATACTTGTTACATGACCAACCCGCATAACCCTTAAGAACAAGTGCTTGTCACCCTTGAGTTAAACCTACATTCGGAGATAGAATCAGAAGAGTTCACAAAGATTGTAACCCGCATTCGCATTGATTAAAATTAAATATTATTTTTTATACACGTGTTGTTCTGTTATTTGTTGCAGATATTTTCGTGTTTACAGTTAGCACAAGGGAAATTTGAAGACCAATACAACCTTCTGGAAAGCTATGCATATGAGCTGAAGAAAAGGAATCTAGGTACATCAGTTTGGATTCAAACAGAGTTGGATGGTGAAATAACAAGGTTTAAGAGGATATATATATGCATAGAAGCATTGAAGAGGGGATGGAAGGCAGGGTGTAGACCATTTATAGGGTTGGATGGTTGCCATTTGAAATCAGTTCATAAGGGGAAGCTGCAATCTGTTGTAGGCATAGACTGGAACAATGGAATTTACCCAATTGCTTGGGTAGTAGTGGGGCAAGAAACCAAAGATAGTTGGAGCTGGTTCTTGGAGTTTTTGAAGGTAAATTTGGACATTCATCACTCTAGCCACTACACATTCATGAGTGATAAACAAAAAAGGGTTGAAGCAAGTCATAAAAATGTTATTCCCAGATGCTGCACACAGACATTGTGTGAGACACTTGCACAACAATTTTAAGACTGATGCTTTTCAAAGTTAATCTTCTCACTTTAACTAGTTCATTTAAAGTTTTGAATCGCTTAAGATGGTTGCTAATTGTCTATTATTATTATTTTGGTGTTGAAGGTTTGGATCTTAAAAACAAGTTATGGGCAATTGCTAGAAGTTGTACGCTAAACACATTTCAAGAAGCAATGGAGGACATGAAGAAGATCACAAAAGATGGATGGAAATGGTGTAAGGACAAATCTGCAGTGCACTGGAGCAAGTCACACTTCCACCCCAAATTCAAGTGTGATGTATTGTTGAATAACCACAGTTAGAGCTACAACAAAAGCATTCTTCCAGCAAGAAAGAAGGCCATCTTGGGCTGTTTAGAAGAAACTAGAACTGCAACAATGGTTCGGCTAGGCAATAGACGGTTATCAAGGCCAAGATGGAGGTGTAAAGTTGGACAAAGGGTGGAAAAAACATTGAAGAGGGAAGTCATGTGGAGTAATGAGTATAGGTGTTAGGACACATCCCGAATTTCACCCTAAAACCCGAAGTAAGTCCTGCGGGGACCACCTCCAAGGAAAATTTACTGAAGAACTCGACAAACCTCCCTTGAAAATGGACAACCCTAACCCGGAAAAATTACAGAACCACCCTCTTAACTAATATATCAATCTTCAACTCAACCCAAATAACCGAATAAAATAATACCCAAATATTTTTCCAAAAGTATTGAGAGCTACTAAAAGAAAATCAACGGAAGCTGACAAAATCATAGTAGATTAACAGATAACCTACTGGTGACAAGTAGCGGAAAGATGGATGACTATGCCTCGTCGCCTCCTACTAGATCCAACCCGAACTCTGCAGACTGAGCATTTTAAAACAAAGGGCCCAGGGGAAAACATCCGGAAACGTTAGAGTGAGTGGACAAAAATAAATAAAAATAAATTTCAGCACTTATGTTTTTCCGATTTAATTTCCAAAGAAAACGAATGCATGTTTCAAATGAGAAATCCTTATCTCATAAATATCGAGCCTCTTCAACTCAAAAATATATATCAATATACGTATGTATCTACACATGCTCAGACACTCAATATAAATTAATAGATTTAAAATAATCTCTACTGGGCTACTACGCTTGCGTCCAACTCTCACATCACGCCTTAATGCGGTGCTATATCACGTCATTAAGGTGGACATATATGTGTATAAATATGTGCCCAGACCCCCTATATGAATTAAACACTCATACAGGGCTACTACGCTTACGTCACACCATAATGCAGTTATATATATGTCATTCAGGTGGACATACACATATGGCTAGCTAGCATTTGTATACATACTCTCCTCTCAAATATATATATATATATATATAATCTACCGAAAATCCCATTTTCGGTTACTTTTCACAATAAGTGGAATCATCAAATAAAAATGACGTCAAATGCTCCAACAAAATAAATTGCTTAACATGTCACGCCCTGACCCTTAATTTTTACCTTAATTACTAGCATAGTGGTAATAAAAGTTTTACCGTCTTCATCATTAAGTGTATAATTTAATTAATCCCCAGAGAGGTTGTGGGGGACGATTATTTCGTAGGATTTATTCGAAGGAAGAAATTGTGACGACATTAAAAACGGTAATTTTTGTTAGTAAAAGGTAATTTTCGTTGGGGTATTATTATTTTGGGGTGTTAAATTTTGGAGTGGGTTTATATTTGGTGGTGTTGGAACCGGTTGGACCAAGCCCAAATTCTTTCTCCTCTCTCTTTTCTCTCTCCTCCCTCCCGATTCTCTCTTCCTCTCCCTCTGCCCGGAAAAGTTTCCCGAGCCCGACCTCCGTCGTCCGGCCACCGTTCACCACCGCACCGGTCCCAATCGGTATGCCATCAACCCAGCCTCCTTCCTGGACCGATGGCAGCCTCCCTAGCGCTGCAAATTGGGAGGAAAACTCGCCGGAAGTCCTGACTGCCCAAAACATCCAGTCGTCAGAACTCACTCTTCCGGCCGCCAGAGTTGGCGATCCTTAGTTCAAAAGGAAGCTCTCCTCCAGTGCATTCATCCTTCCAAAGGGCTCCCTCCCTCTTGAGCTAGGTAAGGAGAAATTGATGTTTGAATTTCTAGGGTTTTTATATGTGTTTCCGTTCGATTGGCATAGTTAGGCTTGTAATTGTTGTTTGTGCTAGTTAGGAAAGTTGTAGAGGAGGTTGAGAGGAAGGTGCTATCAAAATTTGGGAGGCATTGGAGGTCGCCGGAGCTGGCCAGCGTCCGCCGCTGAAAAAGTGTTTTTAATAGGGAATTTTATGAGGAGTTTAATGGAATGAGTTTTAGAATTTTTGAGGAGTTTTGGATAGGTTTGGAAATTTTTGAAGTTTGGTATTTTTGGCGGATTAATAAGTTAAAATCCGGTCACGTGATTATTTATGGTGAGGATGGTGGAAGGTGATTTTTCAGGATGTCGGTAAAAAATTGTGGAGAATTATGGTTGGCAGTGGAATTAAGATTTAGGGCGATGGGCATGGTTGAGCGCGCGAAACTCATATTTAATGCCTATTTTCTTTAAGCGTTAGTGTTTTATTTAAGGATTTATCTATATTTTTGGAACAGGACGCGAGGAGGCTCGAGCTGAAGAGACCTCCGACCGACTTCAGGCTTAGGCCTAATTTATGAGTGGACCTTTGTTTTAAATAGTGTGTTTGAAATGTTTTATTGTTGAATAATTTCCTTTTGTTGGAAAATAACCGAAATTAAGAATTTCGGTGATTATACTCATATTTATATGTTTATGAGAATAATATGTCTATAAATAAACACTAGCTAGCTACACGTGCTTTTCTATTATGGGGTGACATGAGCATTAGACGCCAGCGTCGTAGCCTTGTATGACTTTCTATTTTTCGTATTTGTTCATAGAATTTGTACAAGGAATATGCACGTATATATATATATATATCCACTCGTGCGATTCCCCCATAATGAGGTACGATTCCAGTATGGGGTGACATGAGCGTTAGACGCCAACGTCGTAGCCTTGTATAACTATCTATTTTCGAGCTTATTCATAGATATCATATAAGGAATAGACGAGTGTAAATACATACTGATATATATAATCCTAGCCTGAGAGGCCATTTATTTAAAGTTTGAGAGTCTTGTAAGGCTAGACTCTAGTTGAGAATTTTTTGAGTAAAGCTTTTAAGCTGTCGCTGGTAAAGCGTTTTCAATGAAAGTATTTTTTTTTTTGGAAATATTATTTGTTATGTCGAAATTGTTTTTGTCCACTCACTCTGACGTAATTAAATATTTTCCTCTGGGCCATTCGTTTTAAAATGTCCAGTCTGCAGCGTTTGAGTGGGGTCTAGAAGGAGACGTTGAGGCATAGTCACCCATCTTTCCGCTACTTTTCGCCAGTAGGTTACCTGTTTAATCTACTAGGAGATTGTCAGTTTCCGTTGTTTTTATTTTTTTACTAGCTCTGAATACTTTTGGGCTTTTTTGTATAACTTATTCTGGATATTGGGTTGTTGTGGAGGATGTTAATTTTGGTAAAATGGGTGATTCTTTAATTTTTCCGGGTTAGGGTTGTTCATTTTCGAGGGAGGTTTGCCAAGTTCTTCGGTAAATTTTCCTTTGAGGTGGTCCCCGTAGGACTTACTTCGAGTTTCAGGGTGAAATTCGTGGTGGGTCCTGACAGTTGGTATCAGAGCTCTAAGTTTTGTTTTCTGCCTCCTATTCACTATCATATTTGCCTATGTAGTCGTAATGTCTATAGAGTGATGATCCGACCGCAGCGGATTCATCAGCAGTTTATGCTTTGGATGCTATGTGTTATTGAGTATGTGTGATAGTTCTGTTAGTCTTGTTTATAGACTACTAAATATCTTCCTCCTCAAGTGCTATGCCTCCTAGACGCTGACCCTTTAAGTAAATCTTTCTTCTTTGAGTAATGAAAAGGTGTATGGGTTATGCTTTTTCCAAGGGTTAATGAGGGATATCTTAAATTGTTAAAGTTCAATTGCGAGTTGGGAACTCCAGTTGGGGCACCTATGGCCATTGAGACCAGGGGGACTTATAGTGCTCGGCCTCGAGATTTCAGTGGTCCCAGTCAGGGTCCATCTAAGAAGGCTACTTCATCGTCCACTTCTGGATCTTCAGCGGGTAGTAGCAATAGTGAGGGATCTGGTTCTGGTCCTCAGAGTAGAACTAGAGGACGTTTCAGGAGACACTTCAGAAGCCAGTTGGGTAGGCAGCAGACCGGTCAGTTTAGTACTGGTGGTAGTTCCTTGGGGGGATCATCTGGTGGTCAGACTTTTTCTTTTGGTCAGCAGCAGTCATCTGGATGCTTTGAGTGTGGTGGTCATGATCATTTTAGGAGAGGATGTTTTTTGTTAGCACAAAGGACCACCCCTACTCAGCCAGTCAGTCAGTCTTCAGCTAAAGGCTCCAGTGGTGGTTCTTACGGTGGTTCAGCAGTCAGGGGTGGCTCTCAGCAGGGTAGTGGTCAGCATGGACGTTCCATGACTCGGGCTAGACTTTCTGCTATGACCCAGTAGGAGGGTCGTACTTCTCTAGATGTCATCAATGGTACGTTATTAATTTTTGGTCAGCCAACATTTAATTTATTTGATCTCGGAGCCACACATTCAGTTATGTCTAGTAGATTTGCCCTCCATGCCAATGTGCCATCATCATCTCTTCCAGGCAAGTGGCATGTATCTCTACCCTCTGGTGAGGTGATTAGAATAGATTGGGTGTTTAGTGGTTGTGAAGTGCTAGTAGAGGGATTTAATTTCAAGGCCGATTTAATTCCTCTAAATATGGTGGAGTTTGATGTGATCTTGGGGATGGACTTTTTGGAGACTTATAGAGCTATGGTAGATTGCTTCCGTAAAGAATTGATGCTTCGAAGTCTAGATGGTTTTGAGGTTGTTTTTCAGGGGGAAAGAGATGTGTTTCGAGTTGCCTGATATCAGCTATGGCTGCCAGTAAATTGTTAAATAAAGGTTGTCAGGCATTCTTAGCTCATGTTGTGGATGCAAGTATAGAAGTGTTGGAAGTTGGGGATATTCATGTAGTAAGAGAGTTTCCGGATGTGTTTCCCGAAGACTTTCCTGGTTTGCCTCCTGTGAGGGATATAGATTTTTCTATCGAGTTGCTTCCTGGAACTATGCCCATCTCACAAGCACCTTACAGAATGGCTCCAACGGAATTGAAAGAGTTGAAGACTCAACTGCAGGAGTTGGTAGATAAGGGTTTTATTCGGCCTAGCATGTCTCCATGGGGTGCCCCAGTGTTATTTGTTAAGAAGAAGGATGATACCATGAGACTATGCATTGATTATAGGAAGTTGAATCAGGTCACAGTGAAGAATAAGTATATGTTACCTTGCATTGATAATTTGTTTGATCAGTTGAGGGGTGCTTTGGTGTTCTCAAAGATTGATTTGAGATCTGGTTATCATCAGTTACGGATCCGGGAGAGTGACATAGCCAAGACTGCTTTCTGATCACGCTATGGTCATTATGAGTTTGTGGTGATGCCTTTTGGACTTACTAATGCACCTGTTGCGTTCATGGATCTCATGAATAGGGTGTTTAGTCCATATCTTGACCGCTTTGTGATCGTGTTCATAGATGATATTTTGGTGTACTCGAAAAGTGAGAAGGAGCATGCCAAACATCTAAGATTGATATTGCGGACTTTGAGAAAATGCTCAGTTGTTTGCCAAGTTCAACAAGTGTGAGTTTTGGCTGGATAAAGTGGGATTCTTGGGTCATGTAGTTTCAACCGAAGGTGTTAGTGTGGATCCCCAAAAGATGGAAGCGGTGTCAAGTTGGAGAAGACCCACCACTGTGACGGAGATTCGTAGTTTCTTGGGGTTAGCAGGTTATTATTAGCGATTTGTGCAAGATTTTTCAAAGATTGCAGCTCCACTAACAAGTTTGCCAAGAAGGGAGTTAAGTTCGAATGGTCAGATCAGTGTGAGCAAAGTTTTCAAGAATTAAATAATTGCCTGACTAGTGCTCCTGTTTTGGCGCTTCCGGATGATAGTGGGGAATATGTGGTGTTTTGTGATGCTTCTAGACGAGGTCGAGGTGGGGTGTTGATGCAGCATGATCGAGTGATTGCCTACGCTTCTAGGCAATTGAAGCCGCATGAGGTGAATTATCCCACTCATGATTTAGAGCTTGCAGCAGTAGTTTTTACTCTCAAGTTATGGAGACACTATCTTTATGGAGCTAAGTGTTAGATTTTTACTGATCACAAGAGTCTTCGGTATGTGTTCACTCAAAGGGAGTTAAATATGAGGCAAAGTAGGTGGATGGAGTTGATCAGTGATATGATTGCACTATTGAGTATCATTCAGGAAAGACTAATGTGGTAGCTGATGCTCTTAGTCGCAATTCCTCCGTATCTTTGTTTCACTTGAGGATGGTCCGAGTTCCACTTCCTTGTGAGTTGTGAGCTACATGGGTGGATTTAGCGGTGGATGAAGTGGGTGCCTTGGTAGCTAGTTTCCATGTGAGGCCAGTTTTGGTTGATAAAGTGCGGGAGGCGCAGTATAATGATCCTTCCATAGTTCGGTTGATGGAAAGAGTAGCGAATGGAGTCGCTGTGGATTTTTCGGTAACAAGAGATGGAATGTTATTGTTCAAAAATAGGCTTTGTGTTCCAAAGAGGAACGAAAAGTTAAAGAATGAGTTAATGGAGGAAGCTCATAGTTTCGCATATGCTGCTCACCCAGGGAGTACAAAGATGTATCGGACTTTGAAGAATTATTATTGGCCAAACATGAAGAGGGAAATTGCAGCTTTTGTGAGTAGGTGTCTGATTTGTCAGCAGGTGAAAGCTGAAAGGCAGAAACCTTCAGGGTTGCTTGAGTTGTTGCCTATTTCTTGCCGGTGGAAAAGAAGTATACACTAGATAATTGGCTGAGCTGTATGTGAATGAGATTGTGAGACTACATGGCGTACTTGAATCCATAGTGTCAGATCGGGATCCTAGATTTGCTTCTAAATTCTGGGGAGCTCTTCAGGCACCTTTAGGTACCCGACTACACTTCAGCACTACTTTTCATCCTCAAACTAATGGGCAATCAAAGAGGACTATCCAAACTTTGGAGGATATGTTGAGAGCTTATGCCTTGCAGTTCAGGGAGAGTTGGGTTAAGAACCTTTCTTTGATGGAGTTTGCCTATAACAACAGCTTCCATTCGAGTATCGGTATGGCTCCCTTTGAGGCACTTTATGGGAAGCAGTGTCGTACGCCCTTATGTTGGAATGAAGTCGAAGAAAGAGAGCTTTGTGGTCCTAAGATTATCCATGACACAAATGAGAAGATCAAGGTGGTTAGAGATAGACTCAAGGCCGCTCAGAGTAGGCAAAAGAGTTATGTAGATGTTCGTAGGAAGGACCTTGAGTTTCAAGTGGGTGATTGGGTGTTCCTGAAACTATCTCCTTAGAAAGGGGTAGTACGTTTTGGTAAGCACGGAAAGCTTAGTCCGAGGTATATTGGGCCTTATGAGATAATAGAGTGAGTTGGCTCTCTTGCCTATCAGTTAGTTTTGCCTCCGGAGTTGTCCAGTTGACATAATGTGTTTCATGTATCCATACTTCACAAGTATATTGCCGATCCTTCTCTTGTGCATGAAGAGCAGCCGATTAGTTTGCAAAAGGATTTGTCTTATGAAGAGGAGTCGGTTCAGATTCTTAACCGAAAGGAGCAAGTGTTTAGGAACAAGACAATCCTGCTTGTCAAAGTGCTTTGGAGAAGTCATCAAGTAGAGGAAGTTACTAAGGAATCAGAGTAGCAAATGAGATAACAGTATCCTTACCTCTTTGATTAGTAGGTACGTAAATTTCGAGGACGAAATTTTTATAAGGAGGGGAGAATTGTCATGCCCCGACTGTTAATTTTTACCTTATTAATTACTAACATAGTGGTAATAAGAGTTTTACCGTCTTCGTCATTAAGTGTATAATATAATTGGTCCCCAGAGAGGTTGTGGGGGACGATTATTTTGTAGGATTTATTCGAAGGAAGAAATTGTGACGACGGTAAAAATGGTAACTTTTGCTAGTAAAAGGTAATTTTCATTGGGGTATTATTATTTTGGGGTGTTAAATTTTGGGGTGGGTTTATATTTGGTAGTGTTGGAACCGGTTGGGCCAAGCCCAAATTCTTTCTCCTCTCTCTTTTCTCTCTCCTCCCTCCTGATTCTCTCTCCCTCTCCCTCCGCCCGAAAAAGTTTCCCGAGACTGACCGCTGCCATCCGGCCACCGTTCACCGCTGGTCCCAATTGGTCGGCCATCAACCCAGCGCTTCCTGGACTGGTGGTAGCCTCCCTAGCGCTACCGATCTGGAGGAAAACTCACCGGAAGTCCCGACTGCCCACAACATCTCATCGCCGGAACTCCCTCCTCCAGCCGTCATAGCTAGCGATCCTTAGCTCAAAAGGAAGCTCTCCTCCCGCGCATTCATCCTTCCAAAGGGCTCCCTCCCTCTTGAGCTAGGTAAGGAGAAATTGGTGTTTGAATTTCTAGGGCTTTTATATGTGTTTCCGTTCGATTGACATACTTAGGCTTGCAATTGTTGTTTGTGCTAGTTAGAAAAGTTGTATAGGACGTTGAGAGGAAGATGCTGTCAAAATTTGGTAGGCATTGGAGGTTGTCGGAGCTTGCCAGCGGCCGCCGCTGAAAAAGTTGTTTTTAATGGGGAATTTTATGAGGAGTTTAATGGAATGAGTTTTAGAATTTTTGGAGAAGTTTTGGATAGGTTTGGGAATTTTTGAAGTTTGGTATTTTTTGCTGATTAATAAGTTAAAATCCGGCCACGTAATTATTTATGGTGAGGATGGTGGAAGATGATTTTTCAGGATGTCGGTAAAAAATTGTGTAGAATTATGGTTGGCAGTGAAATTAAGATTTAGAGCGATGAGCATGGTTGAGCGCGCGAAGCTCATATTTAATTATGCCTATTTTATTTAAGCGTCAGTGTTTTATTTAAGGATTTATCTATAATTTTGAAACATGACGCGAGGAGGCTCGAGCTGAAGAGACCTCCGACCGACTTTAAGCTTAGACCTAATTTGTGAGTGGACCTTTGTTTTAAATAATGTGTTTGAAATGTTTTATTGTTGAATAATTTCATTTTGTTGGAAAATAACCGAAATTGAGAATTTCGGTGATTATACTCATATTTAAATGTTCATGAGAATAGTATGTATATAAATAAATGCTAATTAGCTATACGTGTTTTTCCTCCATAATGAGGTAAATGTCATTATGGAGTGACGTGAGCGTTAGACACCAGCGTCGTAGCCTTGTATGACTTTCTATTTTTCGTATTTGTTCATAGAATTTGTACAAAGAATATGTACGTATATATATCCACTCGTGCGATTCCCCCATAATGAGGTACAATTCCAGTATGGGGTGACGTGAGCGTTAGACGCCAGCGTCGTAGCCTAGTATGACTATCTATTTTTCGAGCTTATTCATAGATAACATACAAGAAATAGATGAGTGTAAATACATACTGATATATATAATCCTAGCCTGAGAGACCATTTTTTAAAGTTTGGGGGTCTAGCAAGGCTAGCTAGACACCTGTTGAGAATTTTTTGAGTTAAGTTTTTAAGCTGTCGCTGGTAAAACGTTTTCAATGAAAGTATTTTTTTGGGGAAATATTATTTATTATGTCGAAATTGCTTTTGTCCACTCATTCTGACGTAATTGAATATTTTCCCATGGGCCATTCGTTTTAAAATGGCAAGTTTGCAACGTTCGAGTGGGGTCTAGAAGGAGACGTCGAGGCATAGTCACTCATCTTTCCGCTACTTTTTGCCAGTAAGTTACCTGTTTAATCTACTAGGAGATTGTCAGCTTCCATTGATTTTATTTTTTTTAGTAGCTCTGAATATTTTTGGGATTTTTTTGTATAACTTATTCTGGATATTGGGTTGTTGTGGAGGATGTTAATTTTGGTAAAAATGGTGATTCTTTAATTTTTCTGGGTTAGGGTTGTCCATTTTCGAGGGAGGTTTGCCGAGTTCTTCAGTAAATTTTCCTTAGAAGTGGTCCCCGCAGGACTTACTTCGGGTTTAATGGTGAAATTCGGGGTGTGTCATGACATAACAATAAACAATTGCATGCAAATTATTTAAAACAAAGGTCCACTCACAAATTAGGCCTAAACCTGATGTCAGTCGGAGGTCTCTTCCGCTCAAGTCTCCTCACGTCCTGCTCTAAAAACATAATTTAATCCTTAATTAAAAATACCGACGCTTAAAGAAAATAGGCATAATTAAAATATGAGCTTCAAGCGCTCAACCTTGCCTATCGCCCCAAATCTTAAATTCGCCGCAAACTAAATTTCACCACAAATGCCAACATCGGGAAAATCACCTTCCACCATAAATAATCCAATGACCGAATTCTAACTTAATAATCCGCCAAAAATACCAAACTTTAAAAATTCTCAAACCTATCTAAAACTCCTCTAAAAATTCTAAAATTCATACCATTAAACTCCTCTTAAAATTTCCCACTAAAAACATTTCAGCGGTGGTCGGCGGCCAGCTCCGGCAACCTCCAATGCCTACCAAATTTTGACAGCACTTTCCTCACAACCTCCTCTACAACTTTCCTAACTAGCACAAACATCAATTTCAAGTGTAACTATGCCAATAGAACGAAAACAACAATAAAGCCCTAGAATTTCAAACACCAATTTCTCCTTACCCAGTTCAAGAGGGAGGGAGTCGTTTAGAGGGATTGTTGCACGGGAGGAGGGCGTCCTTTTGAGCTAAGGATCGCTAGCTATGGCCGCCGGAGGAGGGAGTTCCGACAACGGGAAGTTCCGAACAATAGGAACTTTCAGGCTCGGCTGCTGCTTCTTGGCGGCGCTAGGGCAGCTGCCACCACCCCAGGGAGATAGCTGGGTCGACGGCCAATCGATTGGGACCGACGCGGCTGTCGGGGGCTGCCAGATGGCGGCGAACTGCTCGGGACTTTTTCGGGTGGAGGGTGAGGGAGAGAGAATCGAGAGGGAGGAGAGAGAAAAGAGAGAGGGGAAGAGAACTTTTGGGCTTGGCCCATACCTATCCACCACCATATACCCACTCCAAAATTTAACACCCCAATAAAAATTACATTTTACTAGGAAAAAAATTACTATTTTTACCGTCGTCACATTTTCTTCCTTCGAATTAATCGTTCCCCACAATCTCTCTAGAGATCAATTAAATTATAAACTTAATGACAAAGACGGTGACACTCTTAATAACACCATGCTAGTAAATAGGGTAAAATTTAAGAGTCGGGGCTTGACAATAGGGTTGTGGTGTCTAGTCACTCAAGGTTTGAGATTCATGGTAGGGGAGCACAATGCATAAGTGGGGTAACTTCTGTTCATTCAGTGGCATTAGACTTGAAGAGCTTCACGTGCAAGAGATGGGACATTTCAGGAATACCTTGTGGCCATGCAGTTTGCGCTATATTTTCAATTGGAAAGTCCCCTGATGAGTTTGTTGATGACTATTACACCAAGGATACATATATGAGAGCTTATGAGCCAATTATGTTTCCTATAGCTGGAGTGAAAGAGTGGGAGAAAATACATAGGCCAATTGCTCCTCCTCTGTATAGAAGGCAGCCTGGGAGGCCTAAATTAATGTCTAGGAATCCTTTCGAAGGTGAGTTACATGTCAATTTGTTCCAAATGTATTCAGTTTTTTTGTTCACTAGCTGCACTTATTTTTACAATTAATTGTTCCTTAATTGTTTGTCTATTGTTTGTAGGTGAAGTAGAACTGCCACCTGTTGGTACACAAAAGTTGCCTAAGGTGTTTTATTCTCAGGTCACGTGTTTAACATGTAAGAAAAATGGTCATAATAAGAAGACTTGTGCTCGTAGGAATCAAGTGTGACTTGGAATTCATGTGCTTTATTTTAATTTGAAATTTTACATGGTTGAAAGGTGTGTAATATGTGCTTTTGTAGGGTCAAAATGTGCAAGATGGTGTGCAGCAACAAACACCAATGAATGGTCAAGATGGACTACAGCAGCAACCACCAGTGAATCATGAAGAGGGTATACAACATCAACCAAATGTGGCGGAACCATCGGCTCATGATGTTCAACCTAGTTCCCAACCACCACCTGAATCCAGTCAATCATCACAATGGAATATGCATAGGGCTTAGTGGAATATGCAAAAAGACTGTTTTTGTGAAATATGCAGACTGCTTTTGTGGGAAATGCAAGAAGACTACTTTTGTGGAAAATATGCAAGAAAACTGCTTATGTGGAATATGCAATGAAATGCTTATGCAGAAAAAATGCTTGTTTAACTAGCTTTTGTGATGTTTATTGGTAAATCAAACATTGTTGGATTTGTCTCTTTGCATGACTTTTGAGACATTAATTTGAAATGTAAAGATGAACATGATGTATGTATGTTCATGAAAATGTGTTGTTATGTATTACATATACTGAATTTTGGATGAATTACATGTGTTGTTATGCATTACAGGTACTAAACTTGATTTTATAAAAAAAAAAAAAAAAAAAGGTAGGAAAAACGGCCTTGGGTCTTTTAAAATTGGCTATGAATTTTTGTTTGTAATTTTTATTTGAGAAATTCGTTTAAATGGTATACGAACATTTCCTTCTTATAAACTTTGGTATATCAAGTTTTAAAAATATCAGATTGGTATCTTATGTTTCCATCCCGACCTAAGATTGGTATATATAGCCATTAAGATGACTAATTTAGCCTCATACCAAAAAAAAGATGACTAATTTACCCTTAAATTCTCTTCTTCTTTTTTTCTTAGTTTTTCTTCTTTATTTTCATATTCCAATTTTCTTTTTTTGGCTTTTAATAATTTTAAGAACGTAGAGAAAAAATCCATCGTCACTTTCTTCTTGCTAATTATCAGTTCTTCATCTCAATCATCATTGAGTGTCAGCGGAAACAACAAGGATTGAACTTCTGTATGTTTGCCCTCTTCAATCTTCTTCAAAGCCAACCCAAATCATCAAATTCCAAAACCTCTTCTAATATTTCTGAAATATAAAAACTAAAAAAAAAACTAAGAATAAAAAGAGAACTTAAGGGTAAATTGGTCATCTTAATGACTATATATATCAATCTTAGGTCGGGATGAAAACATGAAATACCGTTTTGATATTTTCAAAATTTGATATACCAAAGTTTATAAGGATCAAAAGTTCGTATACCATTCAGACGAATTTCACTTTTTATTTTTGACTTTTGACAAATATGTTCTTTTGGTGGAAAATATGTTAACCAAATGGATTTGGTGCCAACTATGGTATAAATTGATGGGAGAGATTGAACAGACGAAAATACCCTGCAAAAGATGCCACTTAGCAAGCTCTGTAACGGAGCCAATGTCCCCTGTTAGCCCCAGATACTGATCTTATGTCGGAGTTAAAAGGTGAGATACTATTTTGAAGGTTTTGAAAGGTGAGATACCAAACCTTTGTTTTGTTAAAATGTCAGATCCTGTTTGGATTTTTTTCCTTTTAATAATGCAACGAACCTTCTACTTCTCGTTCACGACTTGATATACACCGTCTCCCGCCCATTGATTTATTTTACCAAACCAAACCAGGTTTACAGGGGAGTACTTTAATGATATTCGATTCTCACAGACGCCGACTGGAAATTTGGTGCCTTCGATGATGTAAAGTCACAGATGAAATAGTTAATTGCATATTTGCATATTCGTACATAATGACATGTAGAGAGTGATGAGATATAGGTAAGTGTATCTTGAAGTCACATATAAAAGGTGCAGTTAATTTCATTAGACTTGAAGTCGAATGATTGTGTTCATATTTCAAGCAATCTTCATCGGTAGTCATCCTTGCTACCGATAAAAGATATCAAAAAACTAAAAGGAAATCCTTTGGTGATGTGATCTATGATTGTTATTATCTTAGTTTGTTTGACGGAATGCATTAATCGATATCTATAAAAAACCGGTTAGCAAGTGATCAAACAATGACCGATATATATTGATGGCGTTCCCATCCTCAAGTCTCGTTCCATTGTAGATAAAGAGGAAATTAATTCACACTTATCATTTTACAATCTGTACTAATTCTTTTTTTTTTTGTTTACTAACTTTAGTCTTTAATTTGGTGATGTGATAACATGTGTTTTGTTTTTTGTTTTTATAACAGAAAACTAGAAGAGAGCGTAGATTGTGAAATAGAAAATGCACTTTTCATATCAAACGAAAGATTCTAATAAAAATAAAAATAACATGTCTTAAAATTTCTAATTTAATGTTGCTGATGATTGTTTAATTTTAACTCGAGCTTCGCATACTGCTCCAAAGAATGTTATCAACTTATTGTCTACTTTTTCAGAAGCTTCAGGTCAGCATATTAACTACCATAAATCAACAATTTATTTTTCTACTCATCTTTCTGCTTTTGTTAAACGTGATCTTGCTGCTTACTTGGGAATTCAACATAAAACTAGTATAGGTAAGTATCACTACCAGAAGAAAGGTTATAGCCGACGAAAAAAAAAAAACCAGGCCGACGAAGCATTTTTTCGTCGGCTATAGTGGGCTTTAGCCGACGAAAATTTCTTTCGTCGGCTAAGATAAATTTTCGTCGGCTATGATGTCCACTTTAGCCGACGAAAATTTCTTTCGCCGGCTATTTTAAATTTTCTTCGGCTATGACAAACTTTAGCCGACGAAAAAAAATTTCGTCGGCTAAAGAATTTATGTCGTCGGCTAAAGTTCACAAACCATGGCCGACGAAATATTTAAAATTTTAGCCGACGAAATTCATAGTCGTCGGCTAAAGTGCTTTATATTTGCAGATCTGGGCAGCAGCAGCTCATTTCGAAAAAAACGGGAGAAGAAAAAAGGGGAGAAAAAGTTTGGGTGTTGTCGAAATCTGTCCATAATCAGTTTGTGGAGCCATATATAGGTACGTATATGTATATATATGTTGATTAATTGAGTTTTATTTGAGTTGATCGATTTTAATTAGTGTGATTAATTGAGTTTATTGATTTTGATTGTGATTGAGTTGATTAATTTTGAGTACGTTGGATGTATATATATATGTGTTGATCGATTTGGTTGATGATTTGAATTGATAATATATATGAATTAATTTGTTGTTAATAAATAGTAGATATATATATATATATGTTAATATTAATTTATAATATTATTGTGTTGATATGGTATGAAGTTGTTGATGATATATATGAGTTCATGATGATAATTTTGTAATTAATTAGTTGTAGTACGTACGTAGAATATATACTAAATGAATTGAGATTTTATATATGGCATGAAATTTTATTAATAATTAGCTAGCAGCGTTATAAATATATATATATTTTGTTATATTTTCAGGATATGGATAAGAGTTGGATTTCGCTTCCAAAATGGGACAAAAGATACGGTGCAGGAGTTATGAGTTTTCTAGAATATGCGATGGATAATGCTAACGGGAATACAATTTTCTATTGCCCGTGCACGAAATGTCAGTGTCGCAGCGATATGTATCGATTTCCCATTGACAAAGTATGGCAGCACCTGAGGAGTAACGGGTTTTGGGAGAAGTACACATATTGGTTATATCACGGTGAAACATCATCAGGGGGTCCGCATGATCATGGCCAATTTTCCGAGACGGGCAGTGCTAGTACATCCAACGATCCAACAACGACATTCATCAACGACATGTTTCCTTATGAGAGCGGTGTATGCGCTCAAGGACAGTATATGCCTGACCCGGTGCAGCCCTTCCCTAGAGCTGTGAACACTGCTGGTATTGAAAAGTACAACAAACTACTTGCTTTCCAACAGACCCCTGTGTACCCCGGTTGTCAGAAGACCGTTCTTGAAAGTGTGATGGACG
Source organism: Fragaria x ananassa (assembly GCA_034370585.1). Taxonomy (NCBI): domain Eukaryota; kingdom Viridiplantae; phylum Streptophyta; class Magnoliopsida; order Rosales; family Rosaceae; genus Fragaria; species Fragaria x ananassa. Next base: position 11,888,273 of record CP139756.1, on the reverse strand, counting down.
TAATGAGGATTAAAGTTGAGACAAAATCGACCGTGAAGGCTGTTGATGAGTATCTACAGTACACTGCTTCGATGCTGCCCAACGGTCATCGTCTTCCTACCACTCATCGGAAGGTCCGATGTATCCTGAAAGATCTTGGGCTTTCCTACATCAAGATCCATGCATGCAGATATGACTGCGTTCTCTTTTGGGGTAAAGATCCAGAAGGGAATGACCTTGGTGGCCTTGACGCATGTCCGGTATGTCACGCTGACAGATATAAGCTGACTCCTGCAGGCAACAGGAAACCTGTAAAGGTACTTCGGTATTTCCCTTTGACGGATAGGTTGGAGCGGTTGTACATGTCTTCACACACGGCCGAAGCGATGAGATGGCACGCTGATAGGGAATTGCATGACGAAGATACCCTTATACACCCTGCTGACGGGGAGGCTTGGAAGCATATAGACAGGGAGTTTCCTCAATTTGCGTCAGAGGTCCGAAATGTGAGGCTCGGGCTCTCATCCGACGGGTTCAACCCTTTTGGGAACATGAGTCTGCAATACAGTATATGGCCGGTGATTTTGGTACCGTACAACCTTCCCCCATGGATGTGCATGAAGAAGGAGTACAATATGTTGAGTTTGTTGATTCCGGGGCCCGGTTATCCGGGGAAGTGTCTCGATGTGTACTTGAGACCTTTGATTGAAGAGCTTAAATTTTTGTGGGACGTTGGTCATCCCACTTATGACAAGTACACGCACGAGATGTTCCAGATGCATGTCATGGTTGTTGGCACCATCAGTGATTTTCCTGCTCGTGGGATGTTGTCGGGCAACGTTGTTAGGGGATACAAGGCTTGTCCAGAGTGCCTTAGCGATGAGGGGAGCAGCAGTCATTGCAACAAGATATGCAGATTGGGTCACCGTGCTTTCCTTCCATATGATCACGAATGGCGGTTCGATGACAAGACATTTGATGGGACCGTAGAACACGGCGTGCCTCCCAGAAGATGGACGGGGGAAGAAATTTTAGCGGTGCTTAATGAGTACGATTTTGGGCAGCTCATCAATCATCCCAACATTGTGGCGGCAATACCTGAAAGACCCGACAGGTACAAATTCTGGACACATAAGAGCATATTCTGGGAACTCCCATACTGGAGTAAGTTGTTGATCAGGCACTACCTGGATGTGATGCACATAGAAAAGAATGTGTACGACAGTGTGGTGGGCACAGTGCTGAACTTGGAGGGGAAGACAAAAGACGGTCCTAAGGCACGCATTGATCTAAAAAAATGCGGAATAAGAAGACATTTGTGGTTGAAAGAAGGGAAGAAAAAAATGCCTCAAGCTCCTTACACCGTGAAGCCTGACCAGAAGAACCTAATTTTCAGGTGGATGAGTTGTGTGAAGTATCCTTCAGGCTATGCAGGAAATATTGCCCGGTGTGTGAACTTCCGGGACAATAAGATGTACGGGTTGAAGAGTCATGACTGTCATATCCTGCTACAACGTCTCTTCCCTGTTTTCATTCGACCGTTCCTTCCCCGTCAGGTGGTGGAGCCGTTAATAGCGTTGGGAAGATTTTTCCAGAAGTTATGCACACAGGAAGTGTCTCGATGTGACCTCCGGGAAATGCAAATGGACATCATTTATATCATGTGTAAATTTGAGAGGATATTTCCTCCAAATTTTTTTGACATCATGCCTCACCTGATGATCCATCTTCCCGAGCAATTGTTGCTTACCGGTCTAGTACACTATACTTGGATGTATCCCATGGAAAGGTACGTTTTTTACACTTGGATGTGTTTATTTTTGAATATATGTGTTTATTTTTGAATATATGTGTTAATTTATTTTTGATTTCGAATTTAGTTTTATGATATGTTAGTTAATTTATGATGATGTTGATATATATAATATTGTTATGTAAGTAAAATATATATATATATATATATCTATATATATATTGGTATGTGTATCTATTTATTGAATAAGTATAATTTTAAATATGTATAATTTTTTATAAAAAAGACAAAATTATGCCTCACCTTAGATTAATATTTTAAATAGGATGAGCGGCTTTTTTCGATCGAAGAAGAGTTCGAAGGGCCAAAGGTCCGAATCGTCTGAGGGAACCTCTAGCAACCCTCAAACGACGTTTCAGGGCCACATGACAGCCAGACGTGTGAGCCTTCTGGAGACGGCGCCGGAGGTGCCCCTTTCATCGAGGCAGGCGGCCGTCCCTCGTTCCCCGAGGCCCTTGTGGCCTCAGACGGAGGTGTCTGCACCTCGTATACCCGAGATACACCGGGCGCCCACTCCGGGTCCTACTTCTTCGGATAGTGGGTCATCTGGGGTACAGATGCCGCCGCCTCATCTGTTCCTTCCGCGGATGATACCGGCGATACCTGTAGTCGATGGCTCAGGGACGCCGATTTATCCACTGCCCCCGCCAGTGGCTCCATCAGCGGCGTACCGGTTCCTGCCTTTTGATACGCCTCTTATTTCTGCGAGGGTATCATCATCGGTGACAGAGCCGGAATCCGTCGCGAGATCATCAGGTAATCAGTGATGCATGATTACTTTTAAAGGGTCATATATATTTTAATAATCAATTTGGCCGAATCATGTCATAGGCACAAAGAAGAAGAGAGGCCCCGTCACAGGGAAAGCTCTCGAGAAGATGGTGAGTACCATGGGGAGGATCCCCATTGATACTGACGGGGATGGCCACGCAGTATCGGGCGGGAAGTCGAGGACATACTCCGGCCGCGTGGGTGCTCTCATTAGGGATAGAGTCCCTATGTTGTGGTCCGACTGGGGCGAGGTCCCGCAGGAGGTTAAGGACATGGTCTACAACGCGATGTCGGTGAGTTTACAAAATAATATTATGTATTAAATTGTTGATTTCTCGAAAAGCTAAACTAATAATAAACGGTTAAATGCAGGTGTGGTTTGAGGTTCCCGAGCACCTGAGGGACAGCTGGGCCGACGTAGTGCATGGGGGAAGGTACGTTGGGAAGTTAATGAAAAACAAAATTGTATGTGATATTAATAATATTTCTAATATTTTTGTTGTATCTGTAGGTACAAGGAGTGGAAGAACGAGCTGCGGACCCATTGGACTAAGCACAGGAACGCACGTTCTGGTACCCCTACTGAGTTCCAGTACATGGAGTACGAGTGGCGTTGGCTTCTGACATCAGAATTCAACAACCCTCGTAAACAGGTATTTAAATAAATTAGTTAGTTAATTTAAAAATAAGTACGTGCGTTTTAAAATATTCTACTAATAGTTTACTTTTTTCTTTGAAGGCGGTTTCCCGGGTGAACGCTCAGAACCGGCAACGCAATACAAGGAACCATCATGCCGGTTCTAGACCGTTCGGTGTCTTCATGGACGAGGCGGCCAAGGAACATCCAGAAGTCAACCCATACGTCTATACGTACGAGAAGGCATATCCTGACTCCTAGGAGGATATTGTAAGTCATTTTACGTTTTTAAATTTTTAAATTTATGTAAAAATTTTAATTAATAATTTTTTTCCTATCCATATAGGCGAGGGTGAGGGAGGCTAGTGACGAGGTCATGAGTACCTTAGTGAGGGAGGCATGGCCGGACACGCAGGAGGAAGAGATGTCCGAAGCCATGTCCCGGATCGACAATTCGGATCCGACGATTGGGGCGAGGATCATGGGCACAGCCTTCCCACCGAGAGGAAACAACTTCTACTGCCGAGGTCTAGGAAAGAGAGGCGAGGGGGTCCTGAAGACCACTCCAGGATTTCAACGAAAGGCAACCTCGACCAGTAGCAGCACCACGTCCACGATCAACAGGACGACTCAGCTAGAGTCGGAAGTTCAGAGACTACGAGAACAGCAAGCTGCTCAAGCTGCTCAGGCTGCCTCGCAGACAGCCTATATTGCCTCGTTGGCAGCCTTTAATGCCGCGCAGGCAGCCTATGTTGCCGAGTTACATGCCATCCAGCAGGCCCAGCAGCAGCAGATGATCCAGTACATGTAGGACTTTGCAGCTGCCCAGATTCAGGGACTTCCGCCTCCGCCCATGCCTCCGCCCATGACGCTACCCCAGCCGCCGCAACCTCCGCAGCAGCCCCCAGAAGATGACTTTAATTTAGACGATATAGACTTTACGTAGTTGATATATACTTTTATGTAAATTGATACTTTTATGTAGTTCATATATTCTTTTATGTGTTTGTTGTTGGTTATATGAAATTGTTAAATATGTCTTTTGCAGCTTGCATGGAATGGTAATTCAGAAATTTCGGGGTTTTTTTTTTACTGGAATGCACTTATAGCCGACGAAAAAAACCTTAATTCGTCGGCTAAAGTTTTTTTTTTTTTTTTAAAAAAATTTAGCCGACGAAATATGCTTTAATTCGTCGGCTAAATGCCTATAAAGCCGACGAAAAATACTATATTTCGTCGGCCATAGATGTTTTATATTTTTTTATTACAAACTTTAGCCGACGAATATTTTAAATTATTCGTCGGCTAAAGTTTGGAAGATAACCGACGACACAAAATGTCGTCGGCTAAGGTATAGACTATAGCCGGCGAATAATGTCGTCGGCTATAGTTCATACTTTAGTAGACGAAATAATGTCGTCGGCTATAGTATGACTATAGCCGACGAAATAATGTCGTCGGCTAAAGGTTGGACTATAGCAGACGATATTATTTCGTCGGCTATAGTATGACTATAGCCGACGAAATTTTTTGTCTCGTCGGCTAAAGTCATTACAGACGACCCTTTCCGGACGACACTATAGCCGACGAACCTTCGTCGGCTAAGGTTGTAGCCGACGAATTTTTTTAACAGGCCGACGAAAATTTTTCGTCGGCTAAAACGCCTGTTCTGGTAGTGTATTTAGGAGTCCAGAACATTATTTGCTGGAAAGACCCTATCAATTAATTTTCATGACATAATTCTTAAAATGAAGAGGAAGTTAGCCGGTTGGAAAGCTAATACCTTGTCTAGAGGAGGTAAGTTAACTCTTGTGAATCCAACCTCACAGGTATGTCTAATCATATACTTTCTTGTTTTAAATGTCCTCGTCATTTTCTTTATAAGTTAGATAAAGGGGCTCTAGTCATTTTAATGTAGCTTGGAATCAAACTACTTTACCTAAAGATAAAGGGGGTTTGGGTATACGATCTGCATAGGGTTTTAACCGTGCTGCACTAACGAAACTAGGGTGGAAGATTCTTACCGAACCAAGTAATTGGTGGGTACAAGTAGTAACTAGAAAATATTTACAAAATACTAATTTCCTTAATGTTCCTCGTAAAAAGAATGCTTCTCTAGCCTAGAGATGTACGTCCTACTTGAAGGCCTTCGCTGGATAGTAGGTGATGGGGATTCAATTCTTTTTTGGTCTTTTAATTGGGTACTCCCATATTCTTTGTTCCATCTAATCCCACCTGATCAAAGACATGTCTTAGATTCGAATCTCAAGGTTTCTGATTTTATTGTTAATGGACAATGGGATACTAATAAGTTACATACTCTTTTGCCTGTTAATATTGTTAGCCAAATTTGTGCAATTCCTTTGCCTATTTACCATACCCTTGATGAATTCGTCTGGGGATCTAGTGGTTCTGGTAAGTTCAGTATTAAAAGTGCATCTTCGATGCTAGATACTATGGCTATTGAAAAACTCATGTTCTCTCTCTCTCCTCCCGTGCGAGAGGCATCTTCGATTGAGAGATGGATCTCTTCCTCTCTCTCTCTCTCTCTCGTCAAACTTGTGGGAGTGACGGGGGGGCATGCTCGATGGTCCTCTCTATATACATGTTTTGGTGGTTTTCCTGCTGCTTTTGTTGGGGAAGTTGTTGGCGGCGTCGATACATGCCTGGTGAACTCGATCTGGTTTCGTGTTGAATGGGAGACGAAGTTGAAGGCTTTGGTTTCTGGTGGTGATAGAGAGATTGATGGTGGCTGGAAGGACGGTTGTTTCCTTCCAATTGTTATCAAGGGCAGTGGAATTGAGGGTGAGACAGCGGTGAGTGAGCCTTGCGTGGTGGTTCAGGATGGGGTTTATGCGACGGTGCTGCGAGACGGTGACGCGAGCATTTGGATCGATGGTGAATGAAAACCTGGAGATTCTTTTCTTCTTCCTCACATCATCACTGTGGTTGATGGCGGAGTGCTGGGAGGGCTGCATCACCTCCTTGGTTGGGCTATTGATGGTGGGTCTCACAATGTTGGGGCGACAACAGTGGTTTCAAGGTGGGGTGCCGGCGACGCTGTACATTGGTTGATGGGAGCTAGGGTTTCCATCAGGGTGACATTAGCTAGGCTTTGCTGGGCTTGACTTGTTATTTTGTTTTTTAATTTTATTTCTTTTTTGCATTCATATCTTTTTTCACGCAAGATATTTTATTTCTTTTTTGGGTTCTATAATTTCTTTGTTTTGGGCTTTATACAAGAAGGTGGGTATACTATAAGATTGCTAGTATAGTTTGCTCTTTTTTAGGTGGATTTGTAATAATTTTTACGGAACGGTTCTTTTTGTCATCCTCATTAAGAGGAATCGTTTTCATACTGCTTGTTGAGTTAATAAAAGATGACCTCTTGTGATAAAAAAAACAAAAAAAAAAAAAAAAAAAAAAAAAGAAGAAGAAGAAGAAGAAGATAGTATGGCTATTCCGCTTACTGGTTATTATTGCGTAAGAGACTGGTTATCACGTTTTTACTCTAATATCTCTCCCGTTTGTCCTTTTTGTCATTTACGTAATGAATCAGCATCTCATATTTTTCAGCATTGCGATTTTGCAAAACAGGTTTGGTCTTTGGCCCAGACACCCACACCTACTTTGTGGGAAGGTTCTATTTATTCTTGGTTGGATCATATCAGTTATTCTACATCCCCTGAGATTACTGCTTTAATCTTTCTTATATTATGGTTACCCTGAAAGCCTGTACAGGTTATCAACCAAGCTCTATCCACAGGGTTACGACTTACGAATACCCAGAAGACTTCAAGCAATTTCTTCAGATGCTAAAAAGAGTGGGAGACAAAGAGTAGTAAACATACCTCTAACCAGTTGGGAAAAATGTACGCCATGGTAGATAGATAAAGATTACTAACCTGAATCAATAGACAAGCAGTAGATAAAGATTGGCAACTTAGAACATGAGCCGTACTTCTGACCCCTTTGGATTGCTATGAAACAAAAAGTAGAACAAGTGACTAACAAGGTGATATAACCAGAAAATAGATTAACCAGTTTGAGAAATGTGTAATAGCATGCGAGATTATATTGATTACTGACCAGAATCATAGACAAGCAGTAGTAGATAAAGATTGGCATCCTAACACATGAAACAGAATGCAGTACGTACAAGTGACTAACAAAGTGATCGATATAACCAGAAAATAGATTAACGGTTGCACATTCCTATAAAGAAAACAATGTTTAAAGAAATCATATTTTTGTCATTTTATTATGTGTCTTGCCCTAATACACGTATGATTAGTTAATCCGGTTTCTTTATTAGAATAGATTACAGTTGATAGAACTTCTAGATCCTTTGGGAGACTCTTTGTAACGCCTATAAATAGGCATTTCTATCAATAAATGAATAGACCATTATTTTCGTTATCTTTTTTTCTTCAACACGTTATTAGCACTGCGCTTTAACCTAGCTTGATAACTAAACCATAAAAAAAAACATACAAACCCTAACGTTTTCTGCCTGCCGTACCCAATCAAAATTTGCTCTGGCCACCCACCATCCCTGAGCCGAGGTCAACCCCAAGCCAAGCCCCAGCCTTGAGAGAGCTCCGACATCCTGTGCCAGCGACCTCCTGCCTCGCTCTGAATCCTCACAATGAAGGCGAGCGCACCAGGAAGCCTCCACCACCCTGAACGCCCAACTTTGCCCCCGCATGGGAACCTTTCCTCCTCAACCCAATCTTCTGTCCACTGCCATGATCTGATCCCCAACCCAGATCGGACCGCCAAACTGAGCTGCTCCGACCTCACCAGTCATCGCCTAGCCCAAATGAATCACCCTCGCCGGCGACTCTGGCGGACGGTTCGGCATATTTTCAGCCGATTCCGTCGCTGAGGCTAGCAGTTTCGGAATTCTAACTCCCATATCTACCTGCTTACAAAATTTGGTAGCGTTTGGAGCTATGAAAGATAGTGAACCGTTAAAAGAAGTGTAAAACAGAGGTCTAGTGATACCGGCGGCTGGTTCAATCGGTTTCTTTTTGTCTGGTCCCGGCGATGAGGCCAGCGGTTTTTTTGGACTTGTAAGACCAATGGCTACGGGTTGTAGCAGAGTCATAGTTTTACCTATTCATCTTTACTCATCATCATTCAAATCTTTAAGTTACGGTTGTAAAGGTATGCATATTTGTTAACGGATTGAGTTAACGTTCTGCAATCTATATCGTCTACATGTTATATGTGTCAAATTGCGCCTCTACAAGTGCACAATGATGGGTTATTTGATGAATATTGTCTTTGAATAAGACATAAGCTTCTGACTATAGTCCGCTTCCATAGAAACCTTGACATACGATCTCTTTTATGTCACTTTGATGAGCTAGTCTTTCCGTCATTAGGAGGAGATAAGAACAAGAATGTTCAAGTATAATAACTTGGAATTGTCATGGTTTGTCCCTACTGTGTCTCATCAAGTTCCCTAAAGTGACGAGATTACATATACATGCTGCAAACATGTCTACAAGGATTGATGTCCAGATAAGGACATGTTGATGTCCGGATAAGAGGACATGTTGATGTCCGGATAAGAGGACATGTCGTCACCCATAAATGGTGGCATGGTGACACCACAAATGTGGTAGATGGTGTCACTAGGCCATAGCTCTCACGGATTAGGAGGAAGCCACTTGGTTCAATAAATACTCGCCAAGAAAGAATGCGAGTTTGACACAATTTGATCATTTGATCATTGATACTCATTTGTCTGTTAATTCTGGATTATGGTCATCATTGGGGGATGTCTCAATGTCAATACCAATTTATATAGAGATCTCTACACTTAGAAATTACACCGGTGTACATGATGACGTGGTTTAATGAGTTTGATATCGAACCATATTTCGTTGAGAAAAATACCAACGTTGTAAATTGGCCTAAATGGAAGTTGCGATCCAGTTTAAACAAAGCATAGTGAGAAAAAAAAAGCATAGTGAGAAAAAAAATTTAGACTCACCTTTTGGCTCAACGTCTCTCACAATCGCCCTGGAATCGACTACGATGAGATATACTCTCGTAATAGATGTCATTGCACTCCACTATCTTATTAGTTAGGTAGTTTCTAAAAAACTGAAAATGCAGTTTGTGGTCACAACTTATCTCTCTTGAGAACTAAGAGATGTACATAAAGATCTTGAATATATCGGTTTTCACCCAAATCAAGTGGCTCCAGACCACGGAGCGTGTTTGCAAGGTAATGCTACGTATCTACTTGATTAGGGAATGGATATGAAGAATTATGCCTCTTCACGTGTAAATTCTAGATGAATCATGATGAACTCTTGTTAAACTAAGAGATGCCACTAATCCAAAATGAAGAATGAAAGGATCTTGGGAATACTTGGTCTCAAAAGTGAGGACCGTTATTAATGATGTTTATTCATCAGCCGGCTTAAGGCAAGCTAAAGGACGATGAAGTTATGCCTATATGTATCCCTTAATCTGTCGAAGTCTTGAGAAGACTCGTTTCATCCATATGACGAAGAAGTTGGGAGAAATTCTTCATCTAAGTACGGTAGCACATTCATGTACTTGTTACAATATGCTTGACTCAACATCTCATTCATTATAAACTTGTAAGGCCAAGTGCACCTTAGTCTTTCAACTCTCTTTCTAACGGTTGAGCATTTTCGCTCCCTTTTAGATGAGTATGAAGGAATATCAAGGTAGTGGCCGGATGTGCCCACGCAACACCAATGTAATGGCATTAATTCCTTCTATGAAAGGTTGTGACTTATTCATCCCTACAAAAAGACACATTAACAACAAAATCAAAATCTACCCAGTTTCATAGGTCAACTTCCACGTGACCTACATGATAGCTCACTCGTTAGAAAATGGTAAAGTTGGTACCATTGAAAAGGTCTATGTGTCTACTTTCCAAGGACACCAACTATTCGATCACACCTATCATATTGAGTGAGTTCTGCCTATTTTTGTAAAGTAGGACGGATATGTCCTATAATATGCTTTGGCAGAACAGTCAACTTCGACAGAGCTTTTTGATCAGTTCAAGATGAACTAGGTTATGGACGTTGTATGGTTGGAAAGCTATGTGTGTCTACTTTCCAAAACTTTGTATGGTTCATCCATACCTATTGTATCGAAAAAGTTATGACTATTTAAGTACACGAAGGTCATGCCACGCGTGAATCTAATTTTTAACATATGTTTTGAGTTGTTAGGCAACATTCTCCTTCAATATCAAATTAATGCTAAGCATAGAAAGTCTGATCTAAGGATGTTATGGCTTGATTTAATGACTAAATCGTTGCTCAAATCGTTGCTCAAATATACTTTTGAAGTATGTGAAGTGATTGACTTGCACCGTTTATATGTACTCCAAGATTAAGTTACCATGGGGAGTCGTTGTGTAGACATCAGGGGGAGTCTACATTCATCACATGTTTTCTTTAATTGTAGTTGGTGCATTGTGCTCTTTTTTTCTTCGTCCAAGTCTTTTGTTTTACCTCATGAGGTTTTTGTTTTACTTGACAAGGTTTTTACCGAGGTAATACCATAAGCACTATATCGTATTAAGGACGCAATACAAGGGGGAGTGTTTAAGGAAATTATATTTCCGTACTTCTGTTATGTGTTTTGTCCTAATACACATAGGATTGGTTAATCCGGTTTCCCTATTAGAATAGATTATAGTTGATAGAACTTCTAGATCCTTCAGGAGACTCTATGTAATACCTATAAATAGGCTTTTCTATCAATGATTGAGTAGACCATTATTCTCGTTATCATTTCTCTTTCAACAAACAAATTTATAATTATGATTTAAATGCATTTTCATTTGAAGTGTTAAGCATATATATACATCAGTAGTCTAGAATAGTAAATTGATTTTCTTTCTCATTATCAACACAGAGAGAATCTTAAGATATTGTATTACCACTCATCCTTGCTAGTAGAAGAAGAAATTGGGTTGATGATTTACAAGGCTTATAATCAGATCACACAGAGAGCAAAAACATCCCCAGACATATGGTGGAAAGTTACGTAGAGGCTAGGGAATCAAAACACAGAAAGAGAAGAACAATTCTACAAAGAAGTTTGCGAAGACTATCCAGGGAAGTACTTCAATAATGGCCAAGGTTTTGTTTATTATTACAAGGACTGGTTGAGCACTTAAATGAAAAAATTGAACGACACAATGCAGAAGTAACTACCAGAAACGAAAAAGACAAAGAAGAAGCTACAGAAAAAGCTAAGGTACATGCTGATACGAACACAAAGTGCTACGTTTATAATGTATTTTCAACCCTATTTAGCTATGTAATTCCTTTAACAATATTCATATTAACTAAGTTTGTGTTTTTAGGTTATAAATAAAGCAGAGGAGCCCAAAAGAGACGAAAGAGGAGAAATCTTGAAGGAAACGGAATCCATGTCGTGCAAGGAAAGAAATCAGAAAATCTGTCATAACTTCGACAGAAGATTGTGATTACCTCACAACAATCCAGAATATGTACCATATATCACTGGAACGCTACAAGAGTCTAATTTCCAGAACTTCTTACAGATCGTCAATACCTATTTTAAAGAAGAAGTTATGACCATTTGAGTGACCAAATGTCAGTCTGGCCAAATTTCTGATTTGGACCAAAACTTCTATTTTGAGCCCAAACCACATTGGCAAGCCCATGGACAAGTTTTGAGGGTTTCATAACCCTAACCACAGCAGAAAAGTAGAGGGAGAACGTGAAAAGATTAGAGGAGGCCAACGATCTCACATCATCAGAACCTCCATAGTTGTGGAATCGCACAACGAAGCCGTCAAGCCATCATCAATCTCCATCATCCATGGTTTACCTTTCCTTTGTCATATTTTATTCTCCTTGTGTGATTTTGCAGCCATGTGTGGCTGATTTTTCTTAGTTAGGGGCAAGGTTTGAAGCCCCAAGAATGTTTTAGATATGTTTTAAACTTTGGTTTCAAATTATTGAGTCTTTCAAATTGTTTATTTGGTTTTGGTTTATGGGGAACTCTTGCTTGTTTATGTTCATGTATGCGCAACATAGAATATTATGAACTTGTAAGTGGGGCTAGAATTAGGTTGTTTAATCTCCTAAACGGTTAATACGGCTTAATTCAAGGTAGTAAAACCTATAGGATAATAGGTGAAACCAAATAAAAAGGATTGCATGCTAGGTAGGCGTTTCACACTAGTTTTGCATACTTGTTCAATCAAACTTTCATTGATCTTAATGCTTAGAATAATTTGTTGATAGGATAGCGTCTATACCTTGATTGGTTATTCTAAAGGTTTAGTAATTGTGCGTTCATCTTGCTTAAGTATTCAAGAGAATAATAAGGACTTACGCAGTACGTTCACGGTTTGTTCTTGATTGATACCGATTTGCAACTTAATGATTGAAGCTTTGGTTATTAACATGTCTTGAAACATACTTGGTGGTGGATTTTCAAGTCTCTAACGTCTCATCCATCTAATCTTTTTTTTATTTATTTTGTTTCTTTGTTTTCACTCGTTTATAATCACAAAAACCCGTATCTTTAGTACTATCATCTTTTATTTTATCTTATTTTGTAATTAACGTAAATTGTAAAGGTACCCTCAATTCCCGGCTTTTATAACGATACCCTTATTTAATATATACTACAATTGACACAAAAGGGTTTTTAATTGAAACGCCCGGTTTCAGTCTCTATCAGATGGTAAAGCACAAAGGATTGAAGACATGAAGATTATAGGAGAAATGGCTGCTCTAAATATAAAGGGGCGGCAAATTGAGGACATTGAACCTAGACTCTCATTGGGTAAAATGGCAAGTGAAATGGAGAGCTTGAAGATACAAGGATGATTGGCAATCATTTACCAAGCAAAACACTTGAAGTTACTGTCCTACGAACAAGAACAAGTTGCAAAAGTCACTACCTCCCTCATGGTCTTAGGTAAAACATGCATGTGCATATCATCTGTTTTTCACAGAGGATAGCAAGCGAAGAAAAACACTTGAAGTTATTGTCATATAAACAAGAACAAGTTCCAGAAGTCACTAACTCCCTCATGGTCTCAGGTAAACCATGTATGTGCATATCATCTGTTTTTCACAGAGGATAGCAAGCGAAATGTTGAGTCCTTTGTTATCTTAAATTTCAAAGACCGTGTTACTTTAGATTAATAGGTCTTTGTTGTTTTCAAATTCAAATTGGCAACTGAGTTTGTGGGATGTGTCTTGGCGCTCAAACCAATCTAAGGGTTTAGATCTTTTGCTATGCCAACCCGTGACCAAATGATTTGATGCTCATGACTCCAGCTTGGATTTTATGATACATTATCCAATGAATAGTTGGTCGATGTTTGATTCAATGATCAGTCACTATCAGCTGTGTCAAGGTCCACTAATGGACTGAGTAATCGTTCTTGTTTTAGGAAAGATATAATTGTCTTATTGAGTTGGCTTGTGTTAACTCTCTTTTTGGTTACATCACTTTCAGTATTGTAGCTAAACACTTATGTCCAAAACCTTTTCTGAATCAACTTGATAGGTCAGCTTGCATCATCCTTGATGCCTTGTCTGCCTATATATATATATATCTATAGTTTTGGTTTTGCTCAATGGTTGTTGAAAACTGTCTTATTGTGTTTTCTTTGTTGAGTCTAGTTTTAGCTTGCATTGTTCTTGATACTCTAATTAGTCTTCTTTGTGACTGTAAACCTTAGAGCTTGAACTCAAAACTTCTTTCATCAACTCATATCATGTTGCATGTAGAATAGCACAGTGTTGGTGTATCTCTATAACTATTATTCTTGTAAAAAGTCACTTCAATATAGTGGAATATTTTGTCTCTCGAGAGTAAGAGTCACACAGTTTTTCTCACTGTTTTTCAGGGTTTCTACGAGTAAAAAAATCTCTGTGTTAATTTTTATTTACTGCAATTTACCTTCTGCAAAATTGTATCCTGTGAATCTGGAATAGCACAAGTCATTGCTATTCTCTGTTACATAAGTTAACAAAAATTGTAAAAGACCTATTCACTCCCCCTCTAGGACCTATAGAGCTTGTTCCCAGGAATCGTACTCAAACTCTATATCTTAATGGTATAAGAGAACATAGAGTTCAACATAGAAGGAGAGGAGCTGGGAACGCCAATGCAACTAAATCCAACCCCCGTGCCAATGACAATGGATGCCTACTACATGGCACAGATGATGATGTACGCCAAGAGCGGGCCACAGATGATGATGCATGCCTTTTACGGGCCACAAATGGCAATGGATCCTAACTTAGCGTAGCAGCAGCAAGCTTACTTGGTGCACGAAAGCAACAGGCTTACTTGGCCCACCAGAAGCAACAGGCTTACTAGCATGGCGCACCAGCACCAGCAGCATGCTTACTTACGGCACCAGCAGCAGGCATACTCGGCACACAAGAACCAGCAATAAGCTTACATGGCGCACCAACAGCCTTTCTTGGTGAACCAGTAGACTTTCTTGGCCAACCAGCAACCTTTCTTGGCACAACCGCCTTTTCTGGCGCAGTGGGTGTAAGTGTGTCTCCTAAGAGGCTAAGAATATCAATGCGTCTATTATTCAACATCAACCTATTATTGGTTTTGTTTTACAAGATCATTTTGGGAATCTCCCGTATTGCAACTACAATGAAGAAGAAGCTCGGAGATACGAGTGTTGTTGTCGTTGAAGCCACTGTCTTACGTGAAGGTATACATATCACATTTCTTCAATAAATTTCAAAAGTTTTTGTCAAGGGTGACTAAAAATTAAGTAGCTTGACTAGAAAAAGGTCTCTCTCTCTTGGAGAGAAGTTTTGAAAGAAAGCTATCTCTTTAACCCAGGAAGGCGTTCTGGAAATATCAACGTTACTATCTAGATTCTAATTAAAGATAGAAGAATCTTTCTAAATTACTTCGGGTCAACAAGGCCTTCAAAGCATCAAAAAAAAAACACCAAGGTTGTAAATGACATAGCGTTTCTGACGACTCGGTAGACATCTTTCATTTACGAATTAGTTTTCTATTTCTTAATTAACTTTTATACAACGAAGATGAATTTACATGAACCACCACAAGTGGTCGAGTTGATAAGAGCCTTGGTGTGGAACCTCCATACCTAGGTTTGAATCTTGCCGACTCTAATAGGAGTTAAATCTTAATTATTCTTGGTGACAAGAGAAAGGAAGCGTTCTGAAATGATTTTTCAGCGTAGATTAGTCTCCCAAACATCATTTGAAAATACCGTTGATACTTAAAAAAAAAAAAAATTTACATGGAAAATAAACTAAAATAAAAGTTTTAAAGCCTTATCCAGATGGCAGGTCTCTTAAAGTGATGAACTTTGAGTGAACATCTGAGTATTTGCATACAATCAACAATCTAACTTCATGATTTAACCTTTCGAAAGTTAAGTTAATCACTAAAAATTATCTTTGCAAAATGCATTATGAAACAAAAATTGCTTTCTTAATTAGTTGATATTATTAAACATTGAGACTGCCTCTCGAGTACCTCTAGGGTTTTAAAAAAATTTCTTCTCCTTTGTTCGACGGCGCATCCGATGACGCTGTTGTCTGACTAACTATGTTGGCTTTGGGCTTAAGTTTTGACCTCTAGTGTGGGATCGGTGGTGAGTGAGAGGGATATCAAGGTGGTTGGCAGGTGGAGGTTCCAGCCTTGTTGGCAAGGTTGGTTCGGAGTGGTTGAGCGGTGGTGGGTCGGTCTTGCTAGAAGGGTGATGACGAGTTGTGGCTTTGCAAGTTTGGTGGCGGATTGGAGGTGCTTTGGTCATGGTGACATGATTAGGCTCAGATCGGATTTCGATCTGAGTTGGCTTGCATGCTTGAGACTTTGGTTTTCCTTAGGCTGTGACGAGGCTGGTGGAAGCGTGATGTCGTTGTTTTGGCTGAAGTAAAGTGAGGGTGTTGTGGGTGGTTCTCCAGTGGCGGCAAGGTTGGATTGGGTTTGGCCGACTGTGATAGAGCACATTCTATCTGTTTACTTTGTCCATCATTTAATCATAGTTCTTTTTGTAATGCGCTAAGCTCCAAACTTGTAGTAGGAAATCAAGGCCCATTTGGCCCCAGTAGACAGATATCGAAGTAGTTATTCTCTAAAAGCGATAAGTAAAGTGCATACAAAGTACAAAACAAGAAAATAGATTTCTTCAGATTTTAGAAATTTTAAAAATTATAAAATTACTATGATTTCGAAACTTCAAAAAATTACAACACGTTATCATATAGTCTTTCGAAATGCTACTTTTCAGCTTAATCAAGTTTACCAAAGAGCTTTTTATGCTGCTAAATCTTACAAGCAGGCTAATATTGTTACTAACAGTAATGTTTTCTCCAAGCCAACATACATCACCTGGTTACCTCCGGAGAATGCGAAGTTAAAACTAAATTTTAATGGTTCTGAGAGGCAAGGAAAAGCAACCATGGTGATTCGTGATACTAGTGGAAACCCTATCATCTCAGCATGTAAAGCCATTGGAGAAGTCGGTGTCTTGGTAGTAGAAGTTGTGGCTTTAAGAGAAGGTTTGCATACAGTTGTTATCAACAACTTCAAGCATGTCATTGTCGAAGGAGATTCTAAATTACTCATTGATTGCCTTCATCGAAAAATTGGAGTTCCATGGACGATTCAGGTTCTTGTTCAAGATATACTCCGATTAGCTTCTTAACTTGACTCAGTAGTCTTCAGGCATGTTTTTCGTGAGGCAAATTTTGTCGCTGCAGACTATGCTCATGACCATCCACTCCCAACCATCTGGTTTCATTGTCTCCCCCTTTTTTTTGTCCTCGGCGTTCCATTTGGATCAGCTAGGAGGGGGCGTCCCTAGTGGTTTTGTGTTTTAGGTTTTCCTTTTTTATTTTCAATTGTCAAAAAACAAAAGCAGAAGGGCATGTCTCTTGTTCTAATCCTAAGCAGCTACAACTCTCACTCTACAGACCCCCTCGAATGATGATATCGCATCTTCTAGAGAGGCAGATGCAGCAGAACCAAAAATGGGAATGTATACCATAGCTTATTTCGATTTGAAGCAAGTCCTCGCCCTTTCTAGAATGAATATTTCTCAAACAAAATGATTGCTAGCTTGAACAACTGTATAGAAGGATCTGTAGTGGCTTCTATATACGTCTCAAGGACTGCAACCTTTAGCCTACCAGGCCGATAAGCAAAACTAAGGACAGATCAGGAAAGGGTCGTGAACCTTGTGATTAAGGATTTAAATTCGTCCATGGACCTAGCAAATTTCAAGAATTAGAATTTCAGACCATGCCAAAATTTAAAGAACTTGCATCTCCGTAGTTCCACACTTCCACTCATGCATTGCAACTTTTGTTTTTTGACAATTGAAAATAAAAGAGGAAAAGCTAAAACACAAAACCACTAGGGACGGCGAGCAAGAGACGCGCTGCTGCCTTCGATGGTTGTTACTCCCTTGCCCTGCTCACCCCATTTTCCCTTGGGATTCCATTGTCAACTGGCTCAAGAACCATCATGTGTGTCAACTAAACCCTAACTCTAGCTTAAGCTAAAACCTTTCTTTGGCACGTCTCTCATTTAATTTGTACGGATTTTTATCCCGAGTAATTGTTCTTGCACATAGCTCTGTGTTATGTATATTACGTCAGTGACTGGTGTTAGTCTTATGGAACATATTTACAGGACCTAGTGGAGTAGCGGATGCCATGGGAAACATCGGCAGGAGATCACAGAAGATAGGATCTGGTTTAGTATTCTGCCTACCACAGGCAAATAATGCTTTCTGCTTAGACCAACTCAATGTCTCAATGTTAATTTGCAGCAGGGGATTTTCCATGTAATTTACTTTATTTCTACAGCAAAAAGAAGGAAATAATGTAATACTGACTATTGAGATAGAGAGAGCTGGGAAGAGAAGAAACTTTTCAATCAGCCAATTACGAGCAAAACATTCATATGAATTGTGTTCTATTTTGCTTGGAATAAATCTGTAGACATTCTTGAACTAATTATTCAACATCCCTGTATCCTTTTCCCTGTCAAACCAGGAGAATTAGCTAAGGAGAAATAAATGTGCTCTATTCTCAATCATTCATCAGTAATACAAAGCTATAAATTACAGTACACAATTCACCTTTGAGGATAAGAACTCTTCAGTCCCCAGCTATCCCTCCATGGTGTATGTCCTATTTCACTCGCAACCAAATGATCGCATGGTTAGTCATCACTGGATGTGCTGTTTCCGCGGCTTTCAACCCAGTACTGTTTGACAACAACCAGTATCTTCTCAGGTACAAGAGGTCCATCCTCATGGTCCACCATTTTGGTATCCCATCTCATGGCCCCAGCGATCTTCTTAACCTTGTTCAGGACATTGACCTCCTCCCTTAAGATGACTGTCCCTTCAGGCCGCAAGATGCGGTCCATCTCCAAAAGGATGTCTTCCGCTTTGCACCTGCTTACATATATATTAGGACACTGGGAAATGCTCCAAATAGTGTTTTAACTTTAAAGCAAACCCTATCTAATAACATTTTTTTTTCTATAAGATGGTCATATTATTTATTCTATCAAGAATTAAAGGATTTGCCTTGTTTACGTGTGCAGAAAATTGACAACCTACTTAACTTATTGATAAAAAAAAATTATGAAAGAAACCTTCAATTTTAAGGAAGTCTCTAAATCTTTATTAAGTTTGCTTTATGATTCACTATTACCACAAACTCCAGCATACTAGAACAGCCTAGAGAAAAATATTGTTAAATAGTTCTACTTTCTAGTTTTTTGAATAATTAATAACCTTATAGTTTGAACAGTTGTACCAGCTAAAATGATTGCAGAATTATTCATATCAAGAATATTAACTCCGATGATACAATTTCTGTATCATAAGAAAAAATATAACGTTTGTAATCACATTGGAAGACTTACTCATTCCTGTACAAGCTGAACACCCCACTAGCATGAATAAGGTCATATGTCCTTGGATATGTAGAGAAACCTTCACACCTGAGATTGAGAATTTTGTTTTTGTTATAAGGTGTGGAATTAGTAACAGGCAAGCAGATATCATGTCCTTTGTTCTAGAGGAATAAGCGCTCGGCGTTAAATGACAGTGCTTTGCATGAATAAATCCCCTTTTATGCTATATTTTCTATTTTGAAAAACAAAAAAGAAAAAAAAATCAATGTTGTTTGAAATGTTGAAGACGGAAACCGAGTTAGCATTAGCATCAATAATTATGTGTCATAAAAAACCATTCAAGGTTTAGTATGTCGTGATAGAGACTATGCAGTTATAAGTAGAACTAAAAATGCGACAGAAAGGGGCAGAGATTAACAGTACCAGTCGTGGTATATGCCGATTAGACCTCTCTCATAAACAACACCTAAAGTGTTCTTTGCTATTGAAGGTACGACATTCATAACCCAAGAGTTCTTTGATTCAAGGGCTGCTGCAAATCCTCCAAGGCCAGCATTCATATCCATGACATTCCGATATCTTGTAGTGCCAATTAATTTGTTGATTCTTTTGTAGGAATTAACTCGCTTTTTCCAAAGCTTATTGTCTTCTTGGTAAGATTCAATTGTCACCCCTGCAACTAATCCATTGGCTATTCGAGGAGGGACCGCATAAAGCCTTGCGGGAAACTTCAACTGCCCTACAGCTACATCATTTGCACTGGGAGGAGTTACGCATGTGTCCATTTTCTTGTACCTGAATATATGACAAGAAGCTAAGAATTAGGAAGGCAGTATGAGAATGTTAGAAAAACAGATTTAATAGTAGGAAATAAAACAACAAAAGAAGTTTATCTTTACTAAGAACCGAAGTAGATTTTTTTCATAGATGCTTGAAATGGATTGAATAGGACCATAACGTGAGTAGAGTACACCAGTAGTAGAAAAAATAACAATAAAGAAGCAATGCCAAGGAACATGACGCAAGAGGGTTGAAAATTGTAGATTCAGGGTAGACTTTTAACTTTTTAAGTTCAGGAGCAACCAGACTTATCCATGACAATTTAAACATGAAAGCAACCCGTTTAAAAGTTAAAAAAAAAAAAAACAAGGCTCATTGAATGGATTACGATAATAGAGAAGTAATCAAGAGAAACCACAACCACAAAGGAGACTCATTCAATGGATATAAGAGTTGTAATTAAAGAGATACCACAGTGCATAGTGACATACCAGACATCATCAGCATCCTTTGTTTGGCATATATTGGCAGACTCCCTTTGGCAGGATTTGGTATTAGCTTTCTTCTTCCAGATAGCAATATCTCCTTTCTCGTACTTTTTCTCCCAGCACAGGCTTTCAGCTAGTTCTTCAATCTTCCTTTGCTCTGCCTGGACATCCTCCTTGGACCTCTTCCACGTTTTGTAGTAAGTCTTCCAATTAATTGGTGGTCCAGACAAGATCCAATATCCCCCAGGTCTAAGGACCCGATCAACTTCTTTAAGGTACATCCCATCTGAACAAAAAACATTGATGTTTAAATTTAAACTTCCACCACTTTCAGTCTTTCAGAGACATTTTTGCAGACATCAAGAAATTTTCAGAGACATTTAAAAACCCAACTACAATCAGAAGCTCACTAAGTCCACAGGTAGTGAATGGTTAAAGAATTCAATCAATCAAAAGAAAATTTCTTCTTATTGGTCAATAACTAGAAAAGAAAAAAAAATTGGAAAATGGAAATATAAAGGGTTCCTAAACAGACCAACAGTCATCCAGAAGATGCCAACAGATAATCAGTGTTATGTTATTTAAAATCTTGGGAAAGACTAATATATCCTCGTTGAAATAAATTTATCAGTTAACGCTGATACAAATAAATGCAAATAAAACTTTGCATATCAGTCAACGCTGATACAGATAAAATGCAAGTGTACATGTGTACCAAAAAACTCTGAAGATATATCTGTGGTAAATTACTGAGACCTCAGATTAGTTCATGACAATTCATGTGACCATATCATTTTGAGTATGAAAATAGATGCATATGCTTATCTATTTTCTAGAAGTCATATTCTTACATATAGAGAAGCTAAAAAATCAAGATGTGAGTTCTCAATCTTATTCTTCGTCACTCCAATATCTTACCATTTGCTGTCCATGGAATCAGACATCGAGAGCACTGAGACATATCAAAGGCCCTAGATGGGTATGGAAGGCGAATTGATCCAAGAACACCAATAACTGCAGGGACACCTCGCTCCAATGCAAACTGAACTTGTGCTTCATGATTGTCCTTCGGTGCAAATGACATAGCTAATACATTTCTCTTCAGCAAGTATGCTCCCCAGCTTGCGACCTGTGTCATAGTTGATCTCATTACTGTGTGTGAACAAATAGTTAGAGAGCTCACATACAAAATCTAGTTACATTAGCATTATATCTGCAGAGACATCAAACCACCCCAAAATGCAAGAGCATGTTTGTAGATATTCATCCTACGTGTAAGCAATGTTATATCTACTTAAATATTGTGTTTTCGGAAGGAGTAGGGTCTTAAATAATATTGGAGGAAACTGATAAGAACATCTTTGGATGACTGAAGCAAGTCAGAGTAAAACTAATTACATACAACTGGTTGCTCAAATGAAGGAATGAAACATCCATGGGCAAGAAATAACAGAACCAATGCAGTATTAAAAAAACCAACATACCCCACAGCCAGTATCCAATGCTGTTCTCACAGAGCCATCTTTAATGGGAATAACTGATGCAAGTTCATCAATATATGCATCGGCACCGTGAGGGAACATTGTTCCTCCACCTGGAAATTTAAAAACATCACCCTTAAACTCTACCCAGTTCTGAACAGCTTTCTCAACTGCCAGGTGTCTGTAAGGGACATTAGAAAAGTGGGCATAGTCGCGACTTTTAGGCCAGGGAAAAGGAGTGATATACCCTTCCGGTGCTGGAATAAGACAGTGCAATTTTTCCTCTTCTGGGGGGCAATGTCTTTCTCTGTATACCATATTTTCCCTTGGGAACTTCATCGCTCGGTCTTGCTCTTGGCAAGGAGTATAATCCCTGTACTTAGGATCACAAGGCTTGAACTTCACGACTTTCGGTTCAGAGCGTTCAATTATCTCCACGTCATTGTGATGAGGTTCAAAATTCAAATTAGTACTAAAGACATTGCAGTCTGTATGCCTGGGTACTTCGAATGCTATCTTATCTCCTTTGCCAAAACCACTCTTTTGCCATGCTCCAAGAAGGTAGAAGAAACAGCACAGAGCAATCACAACAAACATAGACAATGTGCGTCTTGTTCTGTTTCCTGGAGGATTCTGCTTAGACCCCATAATATTGTCTGGAAAATTCCCTCACACCTACACCAATAACAAGTAAGTTAGAGGGATCATTTGAAGTATATCAGGTGTGATGTAATAGTTATTCAGCTGTCCAAGAGTCTGATTTAAATATTAAAAAAAGGGATAGATTTCGCCATTTGAGTAATTGTTTCAAGTATGGTGTCTAGCCTTCATCCCCAGACTTAAATCCTAAATATCTTAGCACTAGAACTAGTCACTATGAACATCTGAATGGTTGTCAAATACACGCACAGAAAAAGCAAACACCAAAAGAACATATAAGAAAAAACTATGTAGATTCCAGAACATTATTTAATTTTTTCTAAACGTAAAGTGGATCCCTTTCATCTACCTGGCAACAATCACATAAGCTGCCTTCTCTAAACCTATAGCTCAGAGCTTGTACGCCGTAACTAGATTTACTTGCAGAGAATTTTGAACTCATAACTGGATAAGATAAAGTAATGAAGGATCAAATCCATATCAGTTATTTAACTTTGTAGATTTGCTGGGAAAATGGCTGATTGGATTAAATCAAGGAATAATCTTTACCAGGCAAAGTTTACATTTTTTCTTTATTTTTAATCAGCAATTCCAATTTGGGATCAACAATTACTACTTCAAAGCCAAAAATAGAAAGATAGATGATCACCCATTTCCTTAAAGCTAGCTCAACTCTTGGATCATTAATGTCAAGTCCCTCCCCCACCCAAAAAGGAAACCACTTGATTTGGACCCAGATGTAATTACAAACAAAGAAATCCATGCCTAATATTCAAAACCCATCAAACCCAGAAATACAAAAACCAAAAAACCAAAGCAAAGATCACCTCTTTCCCACAAAAACCAAACAGAAAAACAATGCAAGCACAGATCTTGAGATACAGTACCCAATGGGAAAACAAAAGACAGCATTTAAAGACAACATGGAAAGAACATAGAAACATATAGAGGGATCAAGAATCGAAACCTGAAACGGGTAAGGGAGCTAAGCTCTAGCTTTGATTGGGTTGAGAGAGATGTGTGAGTGCTCAAAATGGGTCTAGTGGTATATGAAGCTCTCTACTATTTCACTCCCCAACAAGTGAGAGAGTGCGCGTTTTGAGCAGGAAGAGAATTATGGGTTTATATACACGTAAGAAGAAATCTAGATTTTCAACTGTGGGTGGACTTGGTGGTTGAATAATCCGCCGACAGAGGCAGTGATGCTGTACGCACTGGAGCATGCAACGACCTGTTGCCTTTGGGGACTATTAAGTGTTAATGAAGGTAATAAATTAATAAAGAGACAGATCTAAAAAGGGGAGAAAAATAATGGTATGAGGAAGAACAAAGGTAAAGGAGAACGAGCGACAGACTAGTCACTAGGTATAACTGTATAAGACTGAATTCAACTTACCGAGTTCACGTTGATTGACGTATAGTTTCAACAAGAATCTCTTGTTATATATCTTGTTGTTAAGTTGTCTAACTCATATGGAGTTATGATCAATCTTAAGTGGCTAGCTAATTTGGATAATAGGTGTGATTTTTACTATGTTTAATATATTAGAATATTCAGTCCAACACTAACGATAAATGATAAATTATACGTTACGGTTTATTTTATCAAGGATACGAGAATAAAAATATAAACAATTTAGAACATAAGATAACTGAAATTGTAAGTCTCATTTTAAAAAAAATAATCACTGATCATCAAAGAAGATATATAAACAAGTAGATGGAAATCACGAAATACTATTGTCAAGAGGTGTGTGATTCAAGCAAAAATAAAAATTAATTAGCAATATTCATGCAAAGTTTGAAACCAGACCAAACCAAATCATTATGACCGTGAAACTGTCTCTATCTCCACGACACAACTTAACTTTGAATGTGGTTGGGAGTCAATTATCATCTCTATAAATACATATCAACTGTAATATAAATAAACTACGGACGGTATCTTAAATACTTAGTGTCTTTCTCAAAACTTAGAAAATTATATGAAAGGAAGAGATCCTACTATACCTTGACGATTCAGTCAATAACTGATAGAGTTGTAATCCCTTACTTTCAGGGTTTATAGTTTCCTTGTACAGTTAAGGTTAGGGTTTCACCCTTCTCGGGTTTGTGTATATATATGGATGTAATTGCACACCATTGAATAATAATACAAGCTTATTCTAATATCAAATTGTTTTATGGTACCAGAGCCTATATCGATCTAGGCAAACGCACACACACCCATGGTAAACGGTGATGAAGAAAAAGCCGCCAAGAGCACTTCCAGAACACCTGAACCTTGGGAAAATCCTAACCATGTCCTTTATCTTCATCATTGAGACCAGCTTGTTGCGGTCCTTGTAGCACAACCGTTGATGGAAGATAACTATGCAGAATAGAGTAAGTCAATCAGCATGGCATTGACAATCAAAAACAAAATCGGGTTCATAACTGGATCCGTTGAAAAAGCAAAGGTTAATGAGGCAGAGAAGTTTCAATGGGAACGTTGTGATACCTTGGTGAAGACTTAGCTCATTGCATCTATGAGCAAAGGCATATCTGGCAGCGTCAAGCACTGCAAGACAGCGAGGAAGATTTGGCTCGAGCTACAAGAGTGCTTCTCCCAAGCAACAACCATTCAGCTGTTCAATATCGAAAACGCTATCCATAGTTGTGAACAAGGCACAGAGACGGTCACCACCTTCTTCAACAAGCTCAAAGCTTTGTGGGATGAGAGGGATGCTCTATGTGACCTAACTCCTTGTGATTGTGAAGAAGGAACCAAGATAAGTGACTATGTCAGGAATCAGAAGACAATGCAATTTCTCATGGGGTTGAATGAGAGCTTTGCAAAGATGCAAGGAACTATAGTGGCAATCGATCCGCTGTCGTCATTGAACACTGTATTTGCTATGGCTTTGCGCACCGAAAAACAAGCAGAAGCTCCTGCTGGGACCAAACCGGCGTCTCAACCTGAAGGAGCCGCATTCTCTATGCGGAATACCAACCAAGAAAAAGAGCATGTCGAGAATGAGCAGTGATACGCCAAGTGCAACAAGAACCATCACCTTACTATGAACTGTAAGGCGCACTTAAGGTGTAGCTTCTGTGGATTCAAAGGACATGTAGTTGACACATGTCGAAAGAAGAAGGCAGCAATGGAGGGGCTTCAAGCTTATGCTAGAGGCAACAATGCAGCAATGTTTGATGAAGGCAATGCTAGCAACTTTCCATTCTCAAAGGAAGATTGTCAAAGGATCATGGAGGTGTTGAACAAAAACAAAACAGCGTCCGCAAACCATGCTGGTAACACCTTACCCTATGAAAACCTCTTAGGTAAAGCCTTTCGTTTCTATAATCATGAGAAGTCTAGTGTGTGGATATTGGACAATGGTGCCACTGATCATATGGTTTGTAACCCTACTCTTCTTACTCACATCAAGCCAACACAAAATCGTTTTGTCAAACTTCCTGATGGTAATTCAACTAGGGTCAATCATATAGGCACAATGGTCTTCTCATCCCAATTCATGTTACAAAATGTGTTATGTGTCCCAATGTTTTATCTCAATCTCATATCCGTTAATAAACTAGCACATGATTCGTTTTGTGTCACTATATTTCTCAAACAAATTTGCTTTGTATAGGACCTTCGATCTGGGAAGATGATTGGGACGGGTCATGAGAGGGACAGACTATACTACCTCGAACATGTAATGTTGTTAGCAACATTTCGAGTGATCTATGGCATCAACGCCTCAGTCACCCTTCCAGTAGAGTCACTTCTTTATTTCCTTTTCTTTCAAGTAAAACTTGTGATTCACACAAGTGCCTAGTATGTCCTTTGGCTAAACAAACCAGGAATCATTTTCCATTAAGTTCTATTTCAAGAGAGTCACCTTTTGTTTTAATTCATGTTGATATTTGGGGAGGAATCATGAACCTTCACTTTCTGGAGCAAAATATTTTCTCACCATTGTCGATGATTACACTAAGTTTACTTGGGTTTACTTGATGATAACAAAGTCTGAGGCTCGTAAACTTCTCATTGATTTCATTAAACTTGTCGAAAATCAGTTTGACAAAAAGGTTAAGATTGTGCGTAGCGATAACGGTCCCGAATTCAAAATGGTAGATTTTTATTCTTCAAAATGGATCGTTCATCAGATAAGTTGCATCAAAACACCACAACAAAATGGTATTGTTGAATGCAAGCATCGTCACTTACTCAATGTAGCTCGTGCTCTTCTTTTGAAGCAAACCTACCAAAAATGTTTTTCGGAAATGCCATTCTTACATCTGCATACCTCATAAATCGCACTCCTACACCTTTGCTTTTAGGTCAAACTCCTTTCAAAAGGTTATTTAACAAATCTCCAAGCTACTCACATTTAAAAGTTTTCGGATGCATGTGTTTTCCATCTACACACCCATCTAAGCCAAGCAAGTTTGATCCTAGAGCAACTACATGCATATTTCTAGGCTATCCACAAGGGCAAAAAGGATACGGAGTGTATGAAATCGAAACGGAACGGGTTTTTGTTTCCCTGGATGTGACCTTCTATGAAACCGTCTTTCCTTACAAAACCGATGATGATATTGCGTTTCCTACTTTAACTGAGAACAATGATGATCTCTTGGACAGTCCTTTTCCTACTCTTCCACTGCAAACACCAACCATTGATCAACCAACCACCCAAAATACCAAAATCCAAACCCCTGTTCCCGAAGTCCTTCCACACCTTGATTCCCCACCTAGACGTTCTTCTCGACCAACTAGGACACCAACTTACTTGCAGGATTTTCATCTTGAGGTAGCACTTCCCTCTCGGTCTCCTTCATCATCTTCCATGGAACAAGGTACTCCTTACTCTCTTTCTAATGTTTTGTCTTACCACCGTCTTTCCTCTCCACATCGAGTCTTTACTGCTAACCTTTCTGTCCACAAAGAACCTACCTCTTTCACACAGGCTGTCCAAATCCCAGAATGGCGAGATGCCATGCGCCAAGAAATTGATGCACTCCAAAGTAATCACACCTGGAGTCTCGAACCATTGCTTCCTCATAAAAGACCTGTTGGTTGCAAGTGGTTCTATAAAATCAAGCTCAAAGCTGATGGCAGTGTTGAAAGATACAAGACAAGACTTGTCGCCAAAGGTTATAGTCAAATCGAGGGAGTGGATTATCATGAGACATTTGCACCGGTGGCTAAACTCACCATAGTTCGCGTCCTTCTTGGCCTCGCTTCTCTTAAAGGATGGTATCTTCATCAACTTGACGTGAACAACGCTTTTCTCCATGGCGACCTCACTGAAGAAGTATACATGACACTTCCTCCCGGCTTTGGAGGAAAGGGGGAGACTAGAGTTTGCCGGCTGCATAAAAGTCTCTACGTTTTGAAGCAAGCTAGTAGGCAATGGTTCATCAAACTCTCTATGACACTCAAGGCAACAGGATTCACTCAGCCGTGGTCTGACTATTCCTTGTTTGTCAAAGCTCATTCTGGAAAGCTCACTGCATTACTTGTGTACATTGATGATGTGATCTTGGCAGGCAACAGTTTGGAAGAAATCACAGCTACAAAACTGTTTCTTTCACACCGATTTAAGCTCAAGGAGCTTAGAGAGCTCAAGTACTTTCTTGGCATAGAAGTGACTCAGTCAAGAAGAGGGATAGCACTTTGTCAGAGAAAATATGTGTTAGAGATACTAGAGGACATTGGATTTCTTGGTGCAAAACCTTTTTCGTTCCCGGTTGATCAAAACATATCATTGACTCAAGAAGGAGGAGAGCTACTCATTGATCCTTCCCAATATCAGCATCTTATAGGCAGGTTAATAAATCTGACCATCACACGGCCAGACTTAGCTTATGCCATGCACATCCTAAGCCAGTTTATGGAAAAACCACGGCAGCCTCATCTAGCAGCAGCTCATCAAGTGCTTCGTTACATCAAGAAAGCACCAGGTCAAGGTATTCTTCTCCCATCTACAGGAAGCATTGAACTCACTGCTTATTGCGATGCAGACTGGGCGCGTTGTAAAGATACAAGACGTTCCATCACTGGTTCTTGGATGGATATATCTGGTGCCCTTCACCGTCACCCAGTACCGACACATTTGACATTAGTTATCAGGTCTCTCTTTTGACTAGGGTTTGGCCAGTGTTTGCCGGTGGTCCTCTTTCTTATCCGGTCTCCGGACTCCGGTACCGAGGCGTCGAATCATATACTGATATGGTTTGGTTTGACGTAGCAGAATGTATTTCTCTGGATAACTTCTGATTTTTTCTTGTCAACTGGCTTTGGTCTACTACGGTTTCTTCTACCGTGTCTTCTAAGCTCATATTGAGCTCCGGGAAAAATACCTATTCGATTTCATTCACAAACACCAAGGCAAACATAAGAAAACCAATTTTATGATTTTACAGTTTACTGCACACCAGAGACCCTAAGGAGAAAGTCCTAACTTAGTTACTGTGTTGATCATCTTTTCTTTCAAGTGATCGTGACAAACGAATTTCTGATAAGCATTGTTCACCCACAAGCATAGGTTACATATTCTTGCTACTGATAACATCAGGTCAACGCAAGTATCCGGAAATAATTTAGAGTGTGCAGCATATGAATCCTTGATAGTTTACTAAAATGATAAAAAGGGGTAGAATAAGAAAACAGAGATGCATCATATTTAGTGTATGAAAGGTACAGTGGATGAACAAACTTGTCATTTCCATGTATTGCCGCCAGCCCTCATTAATCTCTGATTGTTAAACAAACAGAAAGTAAAACCGATATCTAGAATCCATTCCACTATTTGGATCTGAATGATGGATAAAAAGTTAAAGACTAGCCGGGCTTGCCACTGTATCACATCTAATCAGACATCACGCTACAAATTTACAGTTTACAATGCATCTCCTGATCTCCTAATGAATTACCGTACAGAGACAAAATACTGTGAATCACCTTGCCTGATAGAATTACAGTCACTGTCTCAACATCGTTGTATCAAAATACAATTGCCTTTGGTCTGTATGAAAAGTGGGTACAAAACACATCAATTTCAATAGACTGAGACAAATAATAATTTCGAAACAAATTAAATGAGCGTACCAGGTGCAAGCTGGGAGTGAGAATTAATTAGTTGATGGAAACAGATAAAAAAAATTAGATAAAAAAAAAAAAATTATTGTTCAACACTTACCGGCCTTAAGTGAATGGAGATGTTGATCCAGACTTCTTTCTGTACCTTTGCTGGACTTCAATTTGCTAGCCTCACCCTTTCTACTTTTCCTTGAAGAGCTCAGAGATCCTTCAACTGCAAAAAGCGAGAGTCAGCAAGAGAGTGGAGTGCACAGAACAGGTGGTCTCAGAACAATTCAAAACTTCCTTTGTTTCAAGAAAAGCTCACAGTTTCACAAATTATGACTTTGTTTCAAGAAATGTTAACATATAAGGCGACTATTCTAGGACACCTCATACACATGAATAGATGACATCATTTCCACCTTCATACCTTGCCATTCCCATACTACTTTTGATTCACCTTTCACCAACGTTGGATAACGATCCACACAGGAATCTTCTCGAACCAACTCTTCAACCTGTCCATAACACAGATGAAGCATGTTCAACTATATTGTTACTATTATTTCCATAGGTAATAATTAAACCAATAAACTAATTAAGGCTATGCAAAGTGGACAAAATTTAAGTTTGCAATATCATATTTCTTACGATGGACAATGATACTTCATAGCTTGACTGCAACTTGTTTACGCAATTGAATACAAATATGTTTTCACATATTATTATGGACGAATGGCACAAATTAATTCCATATTTACACCAACTATGTTGTAGGGCTTTACCTTGTAGGCCTGGGAAACTAGTAAGAATTGATTGCAACAAATGCACAAAATATATACATAAAGTTATCATCATTGGTCCAAATGACCTGGCCCAACCTACCAAACCAAAACCCAGCAGAAGCAAAGGTCAATCACTCAATCCAATTGGACCTCAGTTAGGGTCTGGTTTTCCTTTTCTACCACTAGGTTTTGTGACAATCATTTTTTTTTTTCAAAAAAGAAAAATGAAATTCATAAACAATAAAAGCTTTATTTTTTTAGGGAAAATTAGTAAAGACATCAATCAAAGGTCAATGCTTTAACGTCAAATTCGAATGAAACTGGGGCAATAGGATCAACTTCTCAAGCCATGAAAGTAAGCTGATTTACAAGCCCAAAATGTAATTGGAACAAACAACAATGACATAGTTGAATACACTCATAATACTCTTCTGGTTTGGTTTGGTAAAAGAGTACTGCTTGGAATACAGATAGTATATAAATGAAATATATAGTAACCATTTGTACATGATCAGTCAGACAAGAAAGTAACATTCGAAGCGGAAAATAATAAATTAGAGGCGCCAAACAGGGATTAAAATACCTTTTTCCATAATTCAGGGTTCTTCCTCTCTTTCAGGGAAAGAAGAGAATCACGCAATGTAGAGGCAACGACCCATGGTTCACATTTCTCATTTGCTCTATTCATCAAGGCTTTCTCCTCGAGCTCTTCACATATCTATGACGTAAAACAAAAAAATGTCAACTCCAGTATAACATTGATTTTAACATAACAATTTTACAAGAATGTGTCTGTTTGTTAAGTTTATAGCAAAAATCTATGGCATGCATCATTGAACATCACTCTAGTATGATATAAATCTGAGCTAATAATTTACATCAATGTGCGTCAGTATATTGAGTTAGTGTGACATAAATTTACAAAGCTTGATTGGGAGTTCGATTGTATATTTTCTAAATTTAAGCAGAGTGAGGTTGTGATGTATGTAGAATATCAACTTCTAAGAATAGTATTAATCGTGACCATAAAAGAACAAAACTTTGGCATCCCAGTTAATGAGATCATACATATCAAATATGACTTTTAGTCAAGAATAAAGTATGCTGACACCACATATAGGAGCACCACTCTTTTTATCCTTTGTTTTTGTGTCTTTTTTTTTTTTTTTTCTAGAAGAGGCAGATATAATATTTCTCAAACATTCAGATGCAAGGAAACATAAAAATGTATCAGTATTATAAGTATGTAAATGTAATAGGAGTTACACCTCAGTATGTCCGACTACCTAAACATAACATACAAAAACCTTGTTTGCAGAAGTCCCTTACAATCAAAGGAAAGATGGCAACATATACCTGTTGGTAAACCTCGTCAACTCTAGTCGAAAGATACTGCCTTTGGCGGAATTTCCGAAGTAACAACGTGATTCCCAGAAGCTGGAGATCTCAATACAATCAACAAGCTTCAAATGGTGATACTATAACATAAGCATTAAAGGTTGCCTTTTAGAATGGTATACTGCTGCGCAAATGGGAAAAATAAGTAATGCATGCTCAGAGATCCATTGACTGATGCGACAGGAAGATGGTTTATAGTGTTCTGCTAGCATGTCAGGACACTTAAACTCTTGGAACCTACACAAAGAGAGTAAGCATCAAATAAGATAACCACAACACATTCAGAAACTGGACACGCTTCCCTCTTGATGAAATGACATACCCCGAGAATTTGTCCTTCTGTCCAACATTCCACTAATTATCTCCATTGCCCTTTGTTTTGCATACATAAAAATAGCATTGTCTGAGCCAACATGTTCCGCCAGCTCATTCTTATCGAAGTCATTCCATATGTCATTTTGTTCAACCTGTCAGCACCACACAAACGTCAGTAAAATATATCCATATGATCATGATCCGATCAAGTTCGTAAGTTTTGAAAAGTAATGTACCCAAATTGTTCCAGTCCCATGGCACAGATACTCCACATAAGCTTCACAAAGACAATCTCTACCATTTCCACCTGCATATTACAAATTCTAAATAAGAAACATCTACATTCTACATATGTATATGCTTTAATCTATATGTATAGTAACATCTACTAGAAACTCAGATAGAGCAAGATTTTCAGGACTCACAAGTTTCGTAGCTGTGTCCTGAATAACTCCATCTTCTACAAATAACTTCCCCTGCTTCGTATATCCATGATCACACTCCAACTGGCCTTCCTGGCATCGTCCATGACTCGGACACGGCTCACAAGAATCTGTAACAAATCAGTCCCAAAGTATCATCACTATAACCAAACACATCACGCCGAAAACTATAGCTCAAAAATACAGTTGCAACACAATGCTGCTTATGCAGCAGCTAGAGCTCACACTATAGCAACTCGAATGAGAATTCTAGGGCACTGAAACAGAAAAATGAGAATGGAAATTGAGGTGGGAAAGTGAGAAGAGAAGTAGAATTACCGGAGAAGAAGTCGAGGGAGGGATCGGGGCCGTCGCAGAAGGGGTTGGAGCGGGGGTTGAAGAGGAAATTGAAGGAGAAAAAGACGGAGGTAGCGATGGCGAGGACTGCGAGGAGGCGGAGAAACTCCGCCTTGGTGGGGAAGAGAGTCTCGGGAGGCTCGAGCAGTGATGGAATCGAACAAGGAGAGGAGTTGGGGTGAGGCCTGGGTTTGGGTTTGGGGCGCTTCTGCGGAGTCAAATACATTTTTGATGAAAAAAGAGAGGGAGGGAGCGATGAAGAAGAAGAAGGGAAAGGCTGAAGGAGTTGGATCGACCCGATCCACATGCGCTTTGACCCGTTAAGAATTTGGGTTTTAGACTTTTTGACTTTTTTTTTCTTTTCTTTTTTCGTTTTCTTTTTCGTACATGTATTGTTTGATCACATTTTCGGCCAACTGAAGTGAAGAAGTGACATATCTATTACTTTATTTTCATGTAACTCACTCCTATAATGTTTGTGAGTTTTGAACTCATGACTATTACGGTATCAGTTAAGCTAGCTAAGCAACAAGTTACGGCTTACCAACAAAAACACGTAACATTTTCTTTATTGACAATTCTAATTATTTTTAGCTTTATATCAATGATCATAGACAATGCATTCAAAAATGAAATCATACGAGAGAATGAGTTTTTAAATTTCGTTTTCAGGTCTCTAGGAGTAATCAAAGTTTGGTATCCAAGATAGAGGATTTGCATGATACATTCACATATGTATATTGCTCTTTCTTTAACAATTTTTCAATTTTTGATCTCTAGAGGACCTCTGTATGGAGGTTTTGTGCCTATTCGAATATGAAAATCTCAATAATTTTTTTTTTAATTGAGCCAAAATAAAAAGCGCGCACCAAACTCAAAGCTTTTATTAGTTGCATAACACACACACACAGTAAAATATAAAATCAAATGGAAAACGTTTCCCATGCATGGACTCAAATACTAGCAACAGCAAATAGCGCTAGTCACAATCTAGTTTTACCAACACTCGTACAACTTCACGTCAACTTTGAGACGGAAATAGACATCACCCTCAACATCATCAGTCATCAAAGTAGCAATCCCTCTAGCCATGAAGAAGTCACCAGTTCCACCAACAACTGAAATGTCTCTAGTCTTAGCCGCCGTTGGATCAGCCCCAACACAGTTGATGCTTCCTTTGTGTTGGGTTGAGTTGAACACGAAGGATATCCCGAACCAAGCAGTGAATGCAACTTTCCTGTCGTACAAGTAAAAACCTTGCGCGCGACCAACCGGGGT
This sequence comes from Fragaria x ananassa, assembly GCA_034370585.1. NCBI lineage: Eukaryota > Viridiplantae > Streptophyta > Magnoliopsida > Rosales > Rosaceae > Fragaria > Fragaria x ananassa. The sequence goes on along the minus strand of CP139756.1, from coordinate 11,854,092 downwards.
CGAGCGCAAGTTGTTGTCTGAAGTGATCGGATCATCGAACACAACCATATCCCCGAAATGGTTGTCCTTTGCCAGTATGGTCTCGTTGCCCCAAGCGGGTGCACCCACAATTGCCGATGTTGCATTCTTTGAATTTTTGCCGTTGTAGACAATATCGTGGAGATAGAAAACGAGGCGTTTGCAAGGAAGAGGATGATGAGGCTTGGATTTGAGGGTAGGCGAAGCTGCTGAGGTTCCAAAGAGGAGGAAGAATAGGAAGAGAGTTGAAGCTAGAGATTTTGACTCCATTGCTGTAGTCTTGTATAGACTAAAGAGAACTCAAAGTGCTCTGAAGGGGTTGTGAATGGGACCTTATTTATATAGGAGTAACAGGACCGTAGGAGATTGGCGAAGATGCATAGTTGAACTAGTTTATTTGTTAGCTTCCGGTCTAAGATTTGCATGAGTTTGATTGCCTAACCATGCAAGCCAACCATACATTATTCTAATTAAACTGATATTATTAGTCTGATGTATACAGTACCTACAAATGGATCTAATTACACTTTACGCTCTAAATTTTTGATAATTGAATATCATTCTGAGTCCCGCCTTGCTGTACCGATGGAAGCCCTTCAACAACCCCATACCTCTATTAAAATCCCAAGTCGTTGATGGAATTACAACCTCAAGTTTGTATTTAATGAAACACAAAGTTGGGGAGGAGGAGCTCTTCCAAATGCCTCTTTTCTTTTGGAAAGAAGGTATGCATTGGAATTGATCGACTTATGTGCATGTATTTTAATCTTGTACTTCTTTGTTTGAAAGAAATTTTAATCTTCTCTCTCTTAGAGCAATGTTAGATGAACCACCATTTAAGAAACCACCTAGAGCCCACCTTAAATAGCAGTTTATGTGACATAGTCAACTCATCAAAACTTAATTTCAACTCTTTTATATTTATATATTTTCTTAATTACAAATTTCTTTTTTTTTTTTTTCACTTTTATGATTTTATCTTTTAACCCTAATTCTTTTTCCTTCTTCTCTCTGATGTAATGTCTGCCATCTTCGGATGGTAGATTTGTTAGTATTGTTGCTTTTATGTTTTCGAATTTAGGGTCATCGGTTCATAGTTTAGCGAGCCGTTAGTTTCCTCTCACTCATTCTATTTAGATCAAGTTGGAGACTTATGCTATTTATTATTAGTTTTACAGCCTTATGTTTGCATGTTTGTAATTTAGGCTTGCTCTTGATTAATAAATTATTCATTTTTCTCAAAAAAAAAAAGTTTGCCCTCTCTCTCTCTCTCTCAACCAGCTTCTTACCTCCTCTTCAATTGATCAATCCTATCGAGCTTAGTTTATAATATGGCGCATATTATGTTTTCATGGTGATCATTGTTTTGTTCCATGGGGTCATCGTCTAGCATATTCCCTTTGATATCAATGTCATTGTAATTTCTCAAATGAGAAATCCCTCTTGTGAATTTGGATTTGGTGTTGAATTCGATTCTTCACTCAATGGGGTTGATAATTGAAAGTGAGCACTAATCTCTTCCCCCTAACAACATATCATGCACAACTTTGGGACTTCTCTCAGTCTCACGGCCAAGTTTCGCCTTATGGTTCGGGAGAGCATCAAATTATACAAGTCAAAACATGTGATCAGTTTCATGAACATTCATGTAAGTCTGGTACTCATATACAAATTAATTTTGTTCCTAACTCAAGCAAATACCCAACTTATACTTAAATAATCAAGTAGCTAACATGTAAACTACCTTCATCTTGAAGCAATATCAACTGCGAATTTCTACTACAATGATTGCAAGTATAAAGTTCTGGTTGACCTCAAAGCGTTCGCTTTCTGCTTTCATACATTTAGACCAATATCTCATATCGATCAACACTACCAGAGTACCAATATCTATACCCATTTTATTTGTCCCCTTAGCCCCCTTTCTAGTAATGAGGAGAGAATAGACTTCAAGACGTCTGATGGAGTTGAAGATAGATCAAATCAGCAAGAAGAAAAAGAAAATAGGGTTAAAAGATAAATTTCTGTAGTGAAAATAGAAAAGGAAAATTGTAACTATGAAAAAAATATCAGAATTAGGCTTTGATGAGGTGGCTATGCCACATAAGATGTCACCTAAGATAGGCTATAAGTGGTTGCTCAAAATGGTGGTTCACCTAGCATTACTCTTAATCTTATACTTCATATAAAACTATAAAAGAAGATGGTAGATCATTGAGTTATGACAATAAAGATGTAGTAATGGTCCTTCAAAAAAAAATGTAGAAATGGCCAACCGCAGAAGAACAAATGCATTGCCTCAACCTGCAAGTTTTTGTAATGGCATTCTGGTTTTGTAACATCACAAAATCAGATTCCTAGAAAATGATTAAACTGGAAACTACCAAGTACAAAAGGAATGTTTGATACCATGCAACATCACAACTCATACTATTTTTTCCATAAGTTGATCTAATAGATAAGTGGACAACAGAATGTTCTTTGTTCATACAACAAATCTTTGAGCTTGGACAAAGCTCACCCTTGTTCTCAAACTATTAGCTTACCAGGGCAATCAATCACACTCCAATGTAAGATCAGAGTTCTAAGAAGTAAGAACATTCAAATGCAACAAAGTCAGGCAATAAACCTGTAGTCACCAACAGCCAACTAGAATCCTGGGTGTTGGATATAGCAGCCATATAAAAATATCATCACTCCAACTCCAAATCCTAATCCATCCTAAAATGACTCGACAAATTTTCCTTACCCATCTGCCTCATCATCACACTCGACTTTTCCATGACACTTCAAATTTCAACTACAAATGAGCTGCATTGCCAAACCTACCCTGTTCAGTACTTCAGTCATTACTGACCTCTAATCTTAGCTGCTATTTCTTCCACCAAGTTAAATGATTTCACGTAGCCTAAGAATTAATCAGACTACAAAGTGAATTTTCAGACCAAAAGACAAAAAGAAAAATTCATCTCAGCTCAAATATAGAGGCAGTTCATAATTCTCATCCTAAATTGGCTCTCATAAAGCTGAAAACACGAAATCAAAAAGTTGGGTCCTTCAAATTATGACGTAAAAATCTTACTGAATTCTCATTGCAAGCTAAAATCATCAGTTCCACACAAACCCCCACAAATTCAGCAAAACCCTAACTTCTCATAAACTTGAAATTACAGCAAATTAAACCTCAGAATTCCACAAAAGGCGCTCAGAACACCACGCGGAACTGCGGCGCGTCGGAGCCACTCGCGGAAAGGATCTCCCAGCGGCAGGGTTCGAGCTCCTCCGAGACGGGGCAGTACCCGGCGAGAGTGACCTTATCTGCGGAAGCGGCGACCGACCCGAACTCAAAGACGGTGACTTTGGCTGCGGGTCGGGGAACCTCAACGGCGCCGTTCATGCCCGGAACCTCGGCCGGTTTCGGATCCGGGTTGTTGGGTTTGGTTTCGGGTTTGGAGTCGCCGCCTTTCCACCAGGAGAGAAGACCCATGACGACTATCAATGTGGATTGGCTTTTGCTGCGTGGTTTTAAGCAAAAGAGGAATGAGTAAGTGGGCTTGGAATTCCTAGAAATTACAGGTCTGCCATTATGCTTTTTAAGGGACTTGAGAAACTGAGCAGAAGAAGTTTTAGAAATTGAATAGAGTTTGGGGGAGATAACAATTTTTGAGGGCTTATTTGGCGCTATTGCTGTTCTCTGGATGAAGGTTGGTGTTTAAACTTTAAAGTTTGAATCTTTGAGTCTCTATATTTCAAATGTTGAATGGGTTTTTGTGATTTTGGATTATTGTGGATGTGTTTTGTGATTCAGATTGTGAATTGGGTAGTAATGTGTGGTTGTATTGTTTTGTTGAACTGTTGTGTGATTTTGTTGCTACCCTTCATGCCCATATTTGGTTTGTAGATTCTGAAGCAATCTGTGATGCTTGAAATGGGATTGATTCTGAAGCAATCTGTGATGCTTGAAAGGTTAAAGATCATAAAGTTTTATAGTTTGGATAGTCATTGAATTGCAGATGCCATGTTTTGTTGTTGTTATTAGTTTCAGATTATTTGACTGATGGTCTATATTGAGGAAATGCATCATTCTGTCAGAGAAACCAGTTTATGAAGTTGATGGGTCAGTTGACTGAAAATCATATTTCTGCTAGTATTTTCGAGTAATACACAAGGGTCAGTTTTAGATATCAGAATAGTTAAGGAAGAATATCAGTCTACCTTAGAAGTTATAATCCTCATCTTCATCATCCTCGTACTGTTCCTACCAATTGTTAATATATTATTGTAATTTTGAATCAGGCGCGTCCTTGTTGAGAAATTTTTGTTTAACAACCATGAATGAAGACCAACGCTCACTCCTCCTCAGCTCCTCAGCTCGCTTCCCACCTCCACAAGGTTCACAATTTCTCTGACACATTTATGTAATGTCAATAAATTATGTTTCCGGTTAGTCAATTATGGAACTCTGAATCAGGAGCGAAGCTATCATACGGTACCGCTGGGTTCAGAGCGGATGCCTCGATTCTTCAATCCACGGTTTACAGGGTGGGAATTTTAGCAGCCCTTAGAGCAGTCAAGACCCAATCAGTGATAGGGCTGATGATCACTGCCTCTCACAACAAAGTCTCTGATAATGGAATCAAAGTTGCTGACCCTAGTGGTGGAATGCTCTCTCAAGATTGGGAGCCCTTTGCAGATACACTTGCCAATGCCCGTGATCCCCAACAACTCGTACAGGTCTGTCTTTGATATCATCATTGCTTGTATGGGTGCATGCATGTGTTTTTGCTTCCTAGATACTCACAACGAATGTTTAATAACATCTGACAGTTAATAACTGAATTTGTGGAAAATGAAAAAATCACACTTGATGGATCCAAGAAGGTGGAGATACTACTGGCAAGAGATACAAGGCCCAGTGGGGAATCTCTGCTTGAAGCTGCTAGACAGGTAAATCTCTTATAAGAGGCTTCAAAACATGCATATTTTAGAATATTTTTTAGGAATCTTGATTTACATTTGCTCCGTGAAGGGAATCAGTTCCATTATTGGAGCGGATGCCCTTGACATGGGAATTTTAACAACCCCGACACTTCATTGGATGGTTCGTGCCAGAAATAAGGGTGTGAAAGCATCGGAAATAGATTACTTTGAGCAGCTGTCAAGCTCATTCAGGTTAGTTTTCAGCTAGAGGTTGGTGTATAGGCTAGTTTGTTCTAAAAACAAACTCATGGTGTTTGAATGCTTTCAGTTTAAGAACATTGTGTGGTTTTTCAGGTGCTTAGTTGATCTGATTCCTAGTGGATCTAACACCAGAAATGAGGCAGATAAGCTGGTTGTAGATGGGTGTTTGAATGCTTTCAGTTTAAGAACATTGTGTGGTTTTTCAGGTGCTTAGTTGATCTGATTCCTAGTGGATCTAACACCAGAAATGAGGCAGATAAGCTGGTTGTAGATGGGGCTAATGGTGTTGGTGGAGAAAAACTTGAAACTTTGAAGAAGATGTTTAATGGCTTGGTTATTGGTGTTCGGAACTCTGGAAAAGAAGGAGGTGTACTCAATGAAGGGGTTGGTGCTGATTATGTGCAGAAAGAGAAAGTTGCTCCATCTGGTTTCGGTTCACAAGATGTTGGGATCAGGTCAGCTGTCTTTTGATTATTAATTTAATTGCGATTATCAAGAACTGTATGCCCAAAGCCTTTACGGTTCTTTACAAACTTGCTTTAAATGCCTGCATCATATGGATATTACTGGACAATGACTGAAAATCATAATTTCTACCAGTTGTTTCAATATCTGCCTAGATGGTTACGGATGGAACAAACAGACTAGGTCAATGTAAGATATTGAAGAAACTGACAGACTGGTGGTTTATTGGCTTACTGATGTTTTCCTTGATAGCATAACAAGTGAACTTTACTGCTCTTGAATACTAGTTTTGATATGAGTTGAGATAACTACTTGGAGTCTTAGACTGGTTTCCATAGTTGAAATGATGGTTTGCTTGGAAACAAGTTGTAGCTTTTATTTTTTCATCATATCCCTCTCTAAAGCATTTGGGCGGTGATGTAGGACAAATAGGGCAAACTGTAGAACTAGGCTTAAAGAACAGAATTAAGAAAGGGATAGGTCTACTAGCATCACACCAGTAGGTTCTCTAGATATCACACCTAAGGTTAGGCTGCATCACACAAACCTGGATAGAAAGCAAAGCTCTCAAACTTTTATTTATTCAACTCTGGAATCAAAAGACTACAAAACACCTCTATATATAGAGAGGATAAAACCCTTGAAACCCTAGATCAATTAGGATCAAGTAACCCTAATATGCTAGAACTTAAAAGATTCCCTAATAACGTTCTCAAAAAAAAAAAAAAAAGATTCCCTAATAACAAAACAAATCCAAAATAAGAAAGAAATCATAAACTTTCCCAAATCGTGACTTAAGATATTCTGTTCCTATTCTCCATTAGGCAGTTTGCAAGAATTGGCGTGCAACGGTCCATGCATTTCTCTTGGGGTGTCAAGTAGGTCAACATCGCCATGTTCAGTTATTTAATGTTCAATTGTGTATGCATAATGTTTCGATTTGCGCTGGATTTAATGATGGGAGTGGAACTAACTGTTTGCATAACGTCTTGTTTTTCAGGTGTTGTAGCTTGGATGGTGATGCTGATAGACTTGTATACTTTATTGTGCCATCTACAAGTAGTAGGATTGAACTTGTTGATGGGGACAAGATATTATCGTTGTTTGCTGTATTCATCAAGGAGCAATTAAGCATCTTGAATAAGAAAAGAGATGTTAATGTGAATGATGGTTATCAATGCTGTCTTGGTATTGTGCAAACTGCATATGCAAATGGAGCATCCACAGATTATCTCAAACAGTTAGGCCTGGAAGTCATTTTCACTCCTACAGGTGTGAAGTACCTGCATGAGAAAGCAGCACAGTATGATATTGGGATATATTTTGAGGCAAATGGCCATGGCACCATCTTGTTCTCAGAACAATTCTTACATTGGTTAGAGGCCAAGATTGCTGAGCTTTCTGATGTAGCTAAAGGTTAAAACCAGAGAGTTTTGATTTATTGGAGGTTTGCTGTTTCATTCTGTATTATGTATATGAATGACGGACATGGTTTGTTTATATCAGGTTCGGAACCACATAAGGCAGCTATGAGACTCTTGGCGGTCACAAAATTGATTAACCAGGCTGTTGGGGATGCTTTGAGCGGGATGCTCTTGGTTGAGGCCATTTTACAACATATGGGATGGTTAATAGAGAAATGGAATAAGCTTTATCAGGATCTACCAAGTAGGTAGCTTAAGGCAAGTGTCCTTGATTACCTTTTCATGAGAGAAAGTCTTATGCTTATATATGGATGATTGGATGCTTATCATCGTTGTATTTTACCTCAAGGTATTTTATCTTTATAGTGTTCTATTTCAGATTTGGTCATCTGTTCTCAAAATAGTTCAGTTTTCTTATTTTCGGCAGCTTTGCACATATTGTGTTTTTGCATTCTTAAGTATAATGATGTGTCCCGTGCTTTTAAGAAACTAACAGTGGCAATTATCAGGTCAAAGTTGTAGATAGAACCGCTGTTGTCACAGCAAATGCAGAAACTGTGGTTGCGAAGCCCCCTGGCATTCAAGAAGCTATTAACGCTGAAACTGGTAAGCAGCCTATGAGAGACTTCTTATTCCATTACATCTGGTATACTGCACATCATCTTTTCTGTCCACAATATACTTGGTCATTATGATTATTGGTCAGACACTCAGACCCAAGAAAAATGTCCCTTTGAACTTGTTTGGCCAGCTCTTTGCACAAACTGATTCAGTGTCCCTTTGTGGTCTATGTTCTTTACCAAATAGCCAAAGAATACTATGCAACATCTTTTGCAGAAATTTCTGGTGTACTTTTAAGATATAAGAGCTGTGGTATTTCTATGTCAAGAGATTGGCACTTTTCCTAAATTCTATTTTTGGGTCTATTCACAGTACAAACAAATTTCTCAGTTTTTCAATATTTTTTTTTAATTTGCAGCTAAGTACCCTAGAGGCCGGTGTTTCATACGACCATCAGGAACAGAGGATGTTATACGAGTATATGCAGAGGCATCCACTGAGGATGCAGCAGACAGCTTAGCCAGTTCTGTGGCAAAACTTGTAGACCAAAAACTGGGTTCTGGCACCTGATGATCTCCTCTAACTTGTCCAACTGGTCTTTCCTTTCAATTTTTTTTTTGGTCGAGACTTTCCCTTCAAATTAGGCTGTCAAATTTAACTTATAGATGAGAATTAGGCCTAGTGCCTAATAATAACAACTGGATAGAAGACTACGACAGAACTTCGTACACATAAAAATTGTGTGGTTATATACAATTCTATCTGAAATGGATTTTGGATTTTAAATAGGTTCGATTCAATTTTTCGATGCTTGTGGATCATACGAAATGGATTCTTGGTATCATCATTCTTGTTCAGATTAGAACATTCCACCATTTTAGTTCAAGTTGTGTTACAGCAGTCCATGATATTCCAAGTTTTGTGACAGCAGCTTGTGCATAGCATCGAACTTTTAGTTTATTAACAAACTAGCCAGATACTTGTACACTAAGGATGAGTAGACCATTAAGCTTTTGATTATAAGTCTCTTCATTCATAGATAACTGGTTTCTTTAACTATAAATTGTATTTATAATAAAACAAGATATAAAAAAAGTTTCGATTGAGAAGATAAGAGCATCTCCATTCGATTATTGAGTCAGTTCTTGCAGGGTTGGTTCATGTTGATACAACCCTCTTTTATACATCTTGCAAATCACATTCAGGCTTCACTGATCCAATAGTGTGCATATATCAATGATCAAGAACATAAGAAGCTTCAGAGTCTGTCACTACAACTACACAAAGTTGCATCACACCATTTTCTCCCCAAAAAATACAACTGAACAAAGTTAATGGAGCAACTGTAACATTCCCAAGTAAACTTGTCAATTAGCATTCCCAAGTAAAGTTTGCGTCTTTGAAATTGTAAACGAACTAGACTGTTTGGAAAAGTTTCCATTCTGGTAGAAATCCAATATGCGATCAAATTCTCACGGCAAAACTCTAGCTCAGGACTGTCCTCATGGTGGTTTCATAATTTTGCCATGGATAGAGGCACCACATCTGCATTATGGGGAGGAATTGCCTCCGACTAGATCTCCAAGACGACCAGTCTACCTCATCTCCAAAGACCCCTGTACAAACTGTGGATCACAGACGCTTTGCCTATTAGATTTCTGCCACCCAGTTAGCTATAGCTTTGCTGATTTAGGAGACCAAAGAGTAGGCCTTGCTCTTGCTCTTGCTCTTGCAGGTAGTGAGAAAATGAGTTTTCTTGTAACAACATTCAAGTAAAAAATATGTAGCAGCAGACTGCCCTCCTCCATCTCCTACTACGATCCTTTGCCTCGGCTGTGCGCCTTTGTGCTGTAACTTCACAAGCGGAAAACATACTGGAGAGGAGCTTTGCCAGCCGTTTGGAGTCCTTCAATTTGCATATTGCTGCTCTGGGGTTATTGGACTTCTCTTCGCTGTTTGTTGTTTGTGATGTATAAATCTAAAGTTATGTTTAGTTTTGCAGTTTGCTTTTATCTTTGGCCAAATAATCGATTCTTCAGTAAACAGCAGGAAGCCCCTGACAACATTTAGAACTCACAAAAAAGCAGTAAGTTTTGTATTGGAGCTTATAATTGATGTCAAAATCTTTTATGAGGTAAACCTTAAAATCAGACGTCTTAGGATCACAACTGAAACATGAACTTTTATAATCCGGAGTCAAATACACTATTCTATGGAAACTAGTGGCGGCAGTAGAAGCTGCCGAGCAACCAGATGAAAAGTGGGTGCTGCATTGGCTTGAAATTCCACAAGTGAAAGCATGACATACGGCATCAAGAATGTGCTTGAATGATCTCATAGGCCTCTGCAACAAGAGAACAGGTATATTAAAAGAAAATAGGAGGAATCCACCCATAGGAGATAATATTTCCATAGAAAGGCTATTCTAAACATACTACTGGAAAATAGGGTTAGGGTGCAACAGTAAAACAACTATTATACAAAACTCATAATGGAACCTAGTCCCAACTACTTATATAATCTTCTAACAAGATGGTCTGTTTGAACCTTTGGTCCTTATCTACAATCCAAAAATTACATTCCACTGAAAAGCTGTAACTTGCCAATCTAACATTTGTAACTCAGGACAAAGGGATTGGCTTGGATGTCAATGGAAAGTAGAGAACCAAGAGAAAGAAAAAGATAAGACAAGAAGTCCACACAACAGAAGCTCAAAAGAGAAGCAGCGAAAAAATCAGTAACCCATAAACCTGCTCCTTTCAAGTCCCTCAAAGTACAAGAGAAGCTATAACCTCTAAAGGCCATAGAAACTGATGCGCAAAGACCCAACCAAAATCTCACTCAACAGAAGCTCAAAAGAGAAGCAGCGAAAAATCAGTAACCCATAAACCTGCTCCTTTCAAGTCCCTCAAAGTACAAGAGAAGCTATAACCTCTAAAGGCCATAGAAACTGATGCGCAAAGACCCAACCAAAATCTCACTCACTCCCAAAGCTCCTCAATCTCAGGCCCTCAATAGACCTACAAAAATTCTTCTATTTTTCCCATCCACAGCACCCTAAACACAGCCAAGATACTGCAGCCTCACAACACTTTGGCATTCATTCCTTTCCCAAAACATAATTGTTTTGAGAAACCAGAGCAGAAATGTGCATTGCAGACTGGCCAAACCTAGTCAAATGGTTAAAAACTGTTCCCATGACATGAGTATCTGGCTTATGAGTCACGTCTCTTGACAAAGTACCAGGGGAAATGAAGAACTACTTTTCTTTGTTCTCAATCTTTATTCTGTTTTACTTTCACTCATAACCAAAGTAAACTAAACTGGGGATAAAAAGCATTGCTCAGGCAAATACAGCCTACGGTGAAGGGTAAGATTTCAAAGTTCTCTACTTTCAATAGATTAGCATAACCGGAACTATAGTTAGATTTCAATGTCCCTATTTTGAATAGTAGCTGTTCAAAGGCCACTAAATTCCTTTATGTTAACAACTTAGATTATAAACACACTAGGGCCATTTCCAATTCCAAGCTTGTTCCTTCTTATTCACCTGTTTCAACCCTTCAAACACCATGCACACATAATCAGATATCTCTGATTGAATCAGTCTCACTAGCTACCTATACATACCGTAATATATATATAAATATATATATATATATATAAATATATATATATATATATATATATATATATATATATATATATCTACGGCCTATAAAATCCAAGAACTTCATAGTTCTCTAATTTGATGGGAGAGGCCCAATTCCTACACACAATGAAAACCCCTAAAACCCCAACCAAACTACAAACAACACTCTCCAAACTCATATTCATTCTACAACACCAAATCAAATCTAAACCCCATTCTCAGCTACCTATACATACATATATCACCAAAGAAAATTCAAGATTTCAAAGTTGTTACTATCCTAAAACCCTAAACCCCTGAAATTCATAAAACCATTTCCACTTGAATCTCTATATTTGAAATCAAAACCCCTAAATTCTCAAATTCTCCCAAATCAGGTACCTGACTTTCTTGATGAGAATGGCCTTGAGCTTGCGGGCGAGGTCCTGGGACTTGAGCTTACGCTCGAGAAGCTTGCGTGCAAGCACGTGCTTCTCGGAGTTCTTGATGTGGTGGGTCTGCTCGCGCTTGATCATCCTCTCGATCCCACTGGACTGCATCTTCCTCTGCATAAACGTCAGCGCTTGCTCCAAGTTTCCGTTCAGCACCTTCACCCGGATCCCTCTCACTTGCTCCTGACGGTGGTGACTCAGTGACTCCGCCACTCCCTGACTCGTTGGCCGTCGGAACAAACTCCACGCGCTCCTCGCCGCCGGGTTCATCTTTAAGCACAGACTCTAAATGGGAACAAGTTTTAAGTGTCGAGGAGACGGTGCGGTGTTTTTTACTAGTGCCTAGGTTTAATCGGTAATTATCTTATTATTATTTGGTAAAAAAATTTACCTCCAAGTATGTCCGACTGTCCGTGCGTCCGAACTCTCCCTTATCTACATATTTTACTAATAAAGATCATATCTTGTAAAAAATCAATGTAAATAAAATTCGCTTAGCTGATTGCATTAAATTGACTATTTTGTTAAAGATTAACTGTCTTATGATCAAGCCGTGTATTTATTGCATTAAAAAATTCAATATTTTTCTTTTTGATTTGAATAAAAAATTCAAGTTTTAAACTTAAGATTATGATTTATATTAACAAAAATATGTAAATAAAAAAGAGGCCAAACACATACGTACATATTAGTTCGGACGTAAGTTTTTTCCTTAATATTTGTAGATTTCACATATATTCCTTTGATAAATCTAGTTTTTTTTTTTTTTTTTTGGAATGTCCATCATCTCGTTGATAATATGCTGTCAAAAGGAATTGAAGAGCGTTTGTGTGCTTTTGATCATAAGTAAAGGAAGACGGATGATGCTAGTTTTCAATATTGATGGCTCAAACTGCACAACAGTATACAATCTTTTCCCACTAGTGGAGGCGGATCAAATGTTCCAAATAGTGTACGGAAAGCTTGTAATCAGATCCAGCACAAGGCAAGATGAGCTTTTGGAACGTAATCGGTTTTACTGTATATGTCCCCTCTGCATACCCCTTTGGGAATTCTCATCATAATTCTATTCAATGACTTCCCTAAATTCCTCACTGCTCATATCGTTTTCTTGCTCACTCCACATCATTATTTCATCGTTGTCATCAGCAGTAGAAACATCACAATAAAAGGGTTCTCCGTCTTCCTCCGTTACAGGACTAAGCAAAGAAGGTGACCCTGGATACCTTGAGGACTGCAGCATTAAGGGTGAATATATGAGAAACCAATACTACGAACATAAATTTGCTAGCAGCATAGCAACAATCAAATCTGGTAAAAAAATTGACCAATGATGCAACATAAAATCAGTTGAAGCACCAAGTAATATAAAAATGGTTCACTGGAACCCGCAGTGGTTTTCAGATATTGAATCCTCCGTTAAGTGAGGATCCTTTGAGCATATAGAAATAGACAATCAGAATGTTATGATGCATCTAATACATACGCCAATTTAAGAACATTGGTACCAAGGCAATATAATGTCCCACATTAGAGACTTAATATCAGTATTTAACGCTCTAGTCCCTTGATTCCCTTCATGAATGAAAGAAATACAACATGATAAAGGTGGTGTGAGACGTGATAAGAAGGCAAGTAAAACTCTATTTTACATGAAGATGTAAAATGAAATGTCTAATGAGTCTGGCTGGAGTGGCTGTTCCCCTTTTAAGTTGAAGTTTCTATAATAGAGTGTGTGTGTATATATATATATGATTAATTACAAAAGACCCCCTGAACTATGGGGTGGTTTTCATTTTCATACCCAGATTTGAAATTCTTACAATTTCATACCTTAACTTTTGCTCTGTTAACGATGTAGTACCTCCGTCAGTTAACTGACGATGTGGCATAATTTGGGCCCTACTTCGTCAGGTTTTGCACTTTCTTCCTGGGGCATTTATGTCCATTTTAATCATGGAACAATGGCAGAAAATAAAATTTACAGGCATTGGGATTCGAAGAGGGAACCTCCCGAGCATATTGCTCCATGCTTACCACTGTGCCGTAATTACAACTCCGACTTTAGTTATATGAAAGTTATCTTTTTGTCGAATGGTGTTATTTTTTTTAATCTATTTGTTAAGAAACTGAGATGTCTTTTTCATTGTATCTATGCATATTAAATGTTTTCTCACGACCAAATTTTTTTTTATGTATTATTGGTGATTTCAATATGTTCCTTATTTGATTTGATTGAGAGTATTATATGTGAGGAGATTAGACTCATTTTAGCAGTGTTTTTATGTAGTAAATATTGATAAAACTTGAATATTTAACTACAACTAATCTAAGAAAAATGCTAGTGATTACTTATTATTTAAGACTCCAACGAGTGAATTGTATTTTTGTCTAAATATTACTAGAAAAAAATAGTTACGTATAAACTAAAAGCTTTAAAGTATAATTTTTCAGTGTTTTTAATTTTGATAACTTAAATGTAGGGTGTAGTAGAAGTTTCAGGTTGTAACTTTTATTTTTCTTCTTAAAAAAAAGGGAAAAAGCCCTAATGTATAAATAGTACCTTTTCCTAGCCCAAGCCAATCAAAAACAGATTACACAGGTTGTAACTTTGACAGAAAAAACTGTTAAAAGTGGGCTCATTAGAAAAGTTTTGTCCAATAAGACACATTTCACGCACCTTATATTGAAGTGGACACAATTTTTTAAAAAACATTTAAATGGGCAAAAAAAGCTTAAATTAGTACTAAAGTGTCATTTATTCTAAAAAAAATATACTAGATTTTCGGTATAAAAAAACTAAAAAAAATACATTAAATTATTCGGAAGACTCTATGTAATGTCTATAAATAAGTATTTCTATCAATAAATGAATAGACTGTTATTCTCATTATATGTTCTCCTTCAACACGTTATCAAACTCTTTGCTCTGACTCTAAGTTCATAGCCGAAAACTCTAGGAACCTGAAAAAAAAAAAAAAATTTCTGCTGCCGTAACCCGACCGTTTTTACTCTGGGCACCCTAGCCTCTCAACAGCCGCTGCTAACCCTCTGTCTACCCCCCCCCCTCTCCGGCGACCTCCTGTCTAGCTCTCGTCGTCAACCATCCCCGTGCGCCCAGCCTTGCGTGACCTTCATCTCGGCCAAGCAACCCCGGCCAGCCCCGGCCAAGGAACACGAACGACGTGCGACTGCCCAGACCCGGATCACACTCTCGACCAGGATTTGCTCCGATACGGACCCCATCGATCCACCCACACACTCTACCGGCGCCCTCTAGCCCAGCGTCGCCTGCCCGGCCCCATGTTCGCCCCTTGACCACTGTTGCAGACTAGACTAGATCCGACCGGGATCTGCTCGGCCTGGATCGTTCTCCGGATCCAAAACGTACAGAATGTACGAGGGGCAAAACGGTAAAACTTGCCCATCCAGGTAAAAAGTTTTTACCCCACGGGATGGTCGAAAATACCCTCGGAAGAAATAAAAAATCTTACAAGATTTTACCACATCAGCACTTAACTGAGAAATTTAACGCTGTTAGATTCAACTGTATGAGATTGTTAACAAAACAAAAGTTAAGGTATGAAATTGCAAGAATTTCAAATCTGGGTATGAAAATGAAACCAACCCATAGTTCGGGGGGTCTTTTGTAATTAATCCATATATATATATATACACACACTTCAAGAAAAAGTTGAAGGATTATTCAATAAAAAAAATGGTAGATAGAATTTGTATCAAATAACATGATAAAAATCATACGAAAAATTCCTACTTGCTAAAATCTAACAAAGACAGCTGCTCATTTTGATCTGGCATTGGTTCTGGTTCTTAAGAGTTCGTTTGCTAATTTTCGAGTTTCTTACACACTCGGTTACTCTCGAACTCCTGGTGGGCGAACCACCTCTCCTAGGTGGTCATACCATCCGTTATGGTTATTGTTACAGTTACTATCACATTTACGCTACTATCATATTTACACTACTATCTTGTTATATCACTTATATGCAGCTAAGCGATGTCGTTCAACATCAAGTCACGTCCTCGTTACTTCTCAATATAGATGCGTTTGTGCATCTGGTTATCTTTTATTGCTTTTTTATTATAGATGTGTCTGCGCATCTTCCTTTCCTTCGATGCGTTTGCATCATGCTATGTACTTTTCAATTATTATTAATAGACTGTGGGGATATAAAATTTCGGCTTGGGCCCCCACTTAATGAATTAGGCCCGATCGATGGTCAAAACCCAAGATGAACACTATCATGATAAACAACGTGAAACATGATCGTTAATAGAGAACATGCTCCTCCCACTACTCCCACTACAACGGGAAGTGAGGACCAAGAAATAAAAGGTCTATTAATTCACACGCTTATGGAGAGGAAGAGAGGAGAATGGAGAGGAACAATCATGGATAACAACGGTAATAAGTATCGAACCGATTTCTTTTATTGTACCTGCTTCAATCGAAAATGACTTGGGCGACGAAGTGTGAAGGTATTTTGCAGGTCCCTTCTCCCCATGATCAATCGCAATACGGATGCGTCCAAGGCTTCTCAAGAATCAAAGGAGAGTGATTTATGTTGGGTAATCTCTCTCCTGAAATTTTTTGCACCAACAGTTGGCGCCGTCTGTGGGAAACGAAAAACAGAAGCCGTGAGATTATAGTAGAGAAGCCATGGACGCAACCATTGACGCTAGGGAAGGCAGAAGTTCATCATAGATAAGAAAGATTCTCAGTCTCTTTTTTAATTAATTCATTTTCTGGAAAACTTGCTTAAAAGTTTTAGTTGCGGGAGATATATTGCTCAAAGATTTGATTTCTAGGGTTTTAGTCGCAGGAGATATGGTTCAAAGATGTACGTGTAGGAAAGCTATACATGAATGAAGCATCTGGGCGAGGACATCAATTGTAGCGCAAACGGGGATAATGTCGCCATCACCGTGGCTTCTACGTCAGCGGTCGGCACCAAGAGGGACGACAGTGACACAACAACAAATGTCTAAAGACGAGCCCTACGAGGCTCCGATGCACTTGCAAAAACTTGTTCACCCTGAGACAACCCCAAGGGAGATTAAACTCTTTCTTACCTACAATCTAGCATTGCATATATGACTCGTTTCAATTTGTTTACAAGAATATGTTTCTGGGCCCTAACCATGAATCTTGGCAGGTGTAAAACGAAACTCATGTAGGTTACTGGTCAGTAACTTATTTTCTCAAACGAGTGAGCAACTGAGCATGTACCATGATTGGGGGCATTCCCCTCATCAGATCAAGCAAAGACTTCATAATCAGCAAATAATGATCGATAGACATCTCTCGGGGGCATAGCATGGAACCTTGCAAGTTATATATAACTGGTAACTCACCCATGTGTTTTGATAACTGGTCATAGGTACGTATATATGAGATATTTATCATTTTGATTCAAGAAGGGTAACATAGACAATAAGGCATGTTAGTTTGAGAACATTGGTTCATGTATGATTTTTCTTAAATCTAAAGCTTATGAACTGTTGGTATAACGTACGCTATGCAAGATTTTTATTGCTGTTTGATATGTATTGTTTGTATAAATGATGTCTATCTTCTCTTAGTCCAAGGTTATGCAAATCCGAATTCACTGTGATTGACAAACGGTGGTCTGGAGTATATATATGCTTAGGTTCATCTAATAACTAGCTACCACATATGCTTTGTGTTTTATGAGTTATCCTTTTAAGTCTGCGTCAAAGCATATTACATGATCTGTATATGATCCTTTGTTCTTCATTTCTTATCATTAGATGCTCGGTTCTGGAAAATGAGGAGCTTACATGTATAATTATATATGTGTGTGTATTTGTCTCAAAGATTTATGTGTTCGCAAAATCATATATTTCTAGTGTGTGTTGAAGTTGATGAACCAAATTAGGTCATATGTGAATGACCTGTTTATTACCTATTTTTACTACATAATATATGTCAATGACATCTTATATGGTTCTCATCGATTAAATTGATTTAAAGATGCTGATGAAATCAATACTCTTTTTATATATGTTTCTAGTTACTTTGAGCAAACTCCGCCCTACTTGATTTGCATGATTATCACTGCTCATATCGATTATGCTTTTGCTTAATGTGATTATATATATGTGTGTGTGTGTCGATATATACATGCGATTGTTTTGATATACTGTCTATTATGGTGATGATTTTCTATGTGCAGCTTTGAGGGAAAAATAACTGAATATCATGATATGGTAACAGTAGGAAATGAGCCTCTTTTAATCTTCCTGTTCATCCAGACCATGTGTTTGCATTGGATTATATTATATCATAGGGTTTTCGATTGATATTTATTTGGAAGCCTGAGTTAAACGTACTGGTGAATGTTGCAGCCGTGGTGGAATTTTGTGTTAGCCTATGGGAAGGTTTGGATTATTCAGGTATTCACTGGTGGACACAAGTTGACATTACAAATGCTTAAGATTGGGGCAGCATGTTTTGACAGAGTCGTAGCTAAACTCGTAACGGTATCTTGACAAGGGAGGTGAATGAAGAACTCTTATTTATGAATAAGAGTTATCGCATTATATTAAATTCTTCATAATTATTTTGCTTATACGCATATCACATGATTTTCGATTTTAAGACTTCCTTTGAGGCATTCAATGATAATGATTCGTCTCCGGACGTTAAAATAAAATCGCAGTCCAAGAGACAGTAAATGAATCGCAGTCCAAGAGACAGTAAATGAATCGCAGTCCAAGAGACAGTAAATGATATCGCAGTCCAAGAGACAGTAAATGATATCGCAGTCCAAGAGACAGTAAATGAATCGCAGTCCAAGAGACAGTAAATGATATCGCAGTCCAAGAGACAGTAAATGAAATCGCAGTCCAAGAGACAGTAAATGATATTCGTCCTCGGACGTTAAATGATTCGAAATTCAATAGATATCCGTCCCCGAACGTTAAATGATTCAAATTTCATGAGATATTAGTCCCCGGACGTTAAATGATTTGAAATTCACAAAACATTATATGATATTCAAATCATTTTCTAAGAGTTAGCAAAAGCATGTCGTAATTCTTATTTATCCTCATATACTAGTGATTGTTTTTTATGTGTTTTTCCTTCCCGCACTCTGATCTCGTACGGAAAGGAAAAAGGGGGCATTGTGGGGGTATAAAATTTCGGCTTGGGCCACTACTTAATGAATTAGGCCCGATGATCAAAGTCCATATTAACTAACAAGTAGATAAGAAAAAAACAACGTGAAGCACGAGAAGATTATGAAGAACGTGAAAACACAACTCCTTCCACTACTCCCACTACAACGGGAAGTGAGGACCAAAGAATCAAATGTCTATAAATTCGCATGCTTATGGAGAAGATGAGGAAAAAAGAGGAACAATCAGGAGTAATAACAACGGTCCCTTCTCCCCATGATCAATCGCAATACGGATGCGTCCAAGGCTTCTCAAGAATCAAAGGAGAGTGATTTATGTTGGGTAATCTCTCTCCTGAAATTTTTTGCACCAACATAGACTTTCGTCCTTGATAAAAAATAAAAAAACAATGACTGTTGAATAGACAATATACTGAACAAACAACTCAAAAATATAGAATTCAAAAAATATAATGACATTGCGGATCTTACCCCACAAAGGGATGCATTAATCTCTGAATAAGTCCCCGTGCCAGGAATAGCAGCTAAACTGCCAAAGGCATTATAGAGGCTTACTGACATCTTGCAATCACCAAACTTGTATCCATCTCTCTTATTCCTAGCAAGTGCGGCTTCCTGCAAAGACAATAATCAAAAAATGAGGTGACAATAAAAATACCTCCGTAAGCATGATTTTACTAGTACACGACATATTGACCCGAACGGTTATATACAGATAAAATAAAAAACAACTGTATTGGTCTTCAACTGTTCATCCAGTTACTGTTACTATCAAACACTGTCATTGAAAAATCAAGAGAACTACGATAATAATATCGAGTGCACGTGCTCTGATTTGTTAAAACCATTTGCATCGAAACACATTTACAGCATCCGAGCTATATTATTCCTTCCCCAAAAATCAAAAACACAGATGTTGTATTAAGAGTAAAATTCCAAGGCAGTGAGGACAAGCTTTCCACTTGAGTGCATACAAGATCCTAACCTCAACATCATACAATGTCCAGTACATCTGACTGCTCAAAACAGCTCACCTAAGGAAAAGAGAACTAAAGAGATCACGTTGCACTCTAATTCCTACATGAATGAGGAAAACTGGTTTACCGGAACAAAGAGGAAAACCTTAAACCATTCCTAGTTTCAAAATTCTTTTTTTTTTATTTATTTATTTACATACATGATACATCCTCCAAGGAACAAAGCTACATAGCTAACATACACTTACATCATTCACCATTCCTTGTCTCAAGGAAAATGGAGTTTTATTACCTCTGCAATATTCTAGCTAGGCATTACATTCATTGGCAAGCTTTCATTTACAATCTGATAACTATAACCTGTAGTCTACAAATATGTAAACAGAATGTAGCCTATGCAACAAAAAGTAAACCTAGTAATCTAGTATCCCTGTGAATCTTTCACAACTGGGTTATCAAATTCAAGCGAAACTAAATTCCACAAAGAAAAAACCCAACAAATTTGCTGCATTAGTATTACACTAACCAAACCCAAGAAACAACTGAAACTAAAACAGAGCAGAGGAACAAAAGCAACTACCTCCTGAGAATTAAACTCAATGAAACAATGACCCAAGGTTTCTTGGGTGGTGGGGTTCACAGGCATCGAAAACCCATCTTCTTTAATAACACCAACTTCACTAAACACCACTCGAATCTCGCTTTCAAGCTCCTGGGCCATCTCTGCCTCAACAACAGGAAGACTACTGACCACAATCATACTCCCAAACTCAATATTCGGAATGAAACCATTTTCATCGTAAAACACTTCTTGGCATTCACTGTGAACCATAAAAAATAAAGCCGAATCAATTATAAGTTTGGAGTTTGAAATTTCGAAGTGTTGAGGAATTGAAAAGGCAAAAAAGGAAGAGTCTTTGTGTTGAGAATTGGGTACTTGAAATTAAAGTGAGGTGGGTGTGAAGAATTCAAGTCTATGGAGGAGAACTGGATACCGAGCTGGTCGGCCTTGGCTTCCATGTCTTCCATGGTGGCGCTGTCTACTGTCATGTTTGGTGCTTCTGGTTTTTGGGATGGAGACTGGGTTTTATAGCATGCCAAATTGAAACTTGTTTGTGTATTTTGGGATATTTATGTAAATTTTACAAAATACATTCTTTTGAATATGAATTTGTACTGACTTTGCTATACAGTGTATTATGTCTCTGACAGTGTTTGGAACTTTGGATACCCCAACACTCCATATGCTCCAAGGTAAATTTCTCGGCACTACGGGCAAAACTTATACACTGCAATTAATGCTACGCAAGCCAATTTGCTTCAAGTCGATGGGTTGCAAGTTAAGGCTTAGCCCCGTTTAAGAAAATTCACAGATCATAAACTAGAAGATATGACCAGAAAGGCACCTTATCTGTCAATACAATAGACCCCAGAGTTTGTAGTGAGAGGTCAAAACATATAACATTCCAAACCCCACTCAAATACATGATCATGGTTTTCTGAATCTATAACAAGCTGATCATCGCACACAAACAGATACAAATGCTCTATATACCTAATGCAACCTATGACATCTTTACAGTAATCTGGTAATCTCGTAGAAAGCCATATCTCAGATCGAACTGTAGCTGTCGTCATCGTCTGTCCGGATGTAACACATTATGGCGAGTACAAATACGAAAAAGGATGAGAGCTCCAAGGCCAGGGCTCCCCAGCCAATAACACCAGCGTGTGTTAAGATGGCGGGTATTGCAATGCTTCCAATGGCTGAAGCTCCAGTCAAGAACTTGGTTACGTTAACCCAGCTGTTTCATTATTTGTTAAAAAGAAAGTAAGAAGCTGATGCGGCTTTAATCTTCAGAAGAAAAAATATGTTTCAGTTAACCACTTGAAAAGATAAACACATACGCATTATCAGATTCCATGAAAACAGAAAAATCTGATCCCACAAAGAACAGCAACGGCATGGGAAGAAGCACATACATTATTACTGCCAGAGAACAATGTGATTACTAGACCATATGAAAATTGACAATCACAGAGTACTTGCAATCAAATCTTCTAGAGGGGATACAGTTTTGACAAATATCATTTTCTCAGTGACAAGATAAAACGAGATACAGAAAGTTCAGTTCCCTACCAGTTAGCATCGGCCACCAATTATTGTACAAAGCACATGCCTGCCTCAAAACACAAAACATGAGAACATATATTAATAATGACCTTGAACAAAGAAAAGCTTAACAGTTACATTTAACTTGAGCAAATAGAAAATACAACAAGAACCCACCAAAATTTGCAGTACAATCCCTCCAGATACCAAAATTGCCAAGAAAGCAAGTTTCCCAGATTGCAAGCAGAGACGCATATAACGTGGTAAGTCAGCCATCAAGTGATCAAGTACTTGCCCCACCTCATAGATCGAAACAACTGAAATTTTGAAGTGATTACAAAAATTAAAGCGGAAAAGATATTCTGGAAGCAAGGAAATATAAAAAGTGGTCCATGGGGATACAAAGAGGAAATGACATTCGAGAGAAGTCATAGGACTCCACAATGATCAATAAGATTGAGGTTCATTTACTTCATATCTAACCCAGACATCCTATTCGAGCCATGTCTGAAGCAAAATCACAGTATAAGCCTTTATTAAAGCCATGCAGAACAGGAGTAACGTCCAGTTGAATACTTAATGTCAAACCGAAGGTCATGGCCGGAAAATTACATATCACCACACTGGACATATATTATAATTGTGGCAGCAGCATGCAAATGACTTGCTAGTCATGCGTATATATGATACAACTTCA
Source organism: Fragaria x ananassa (assembly GCA_034370585.1). Taxonomy (NCBI): domain Eukaryota; kingdom Viridiplantae; phylum Streptophyta; class Magnoliopsida; order Rosales; family Rosaceae; genus Fragaria; species Fragaria x ananassa. The sequence goes on along the minus strand of CP139756.1, from coordinate 11,831,389 downwards.
TATGACTAAAAACATCAACACAAAGCAGCTATATTCACTGCTTAAACTATGACAAAGGGAAACATTCTTCTTCTGTGTGCACATAACAGTTAATAGATACTATAAAACAAATGTATCAATCTCGAGTACTAAGTGAATTCTCCACCATTATCTAAATATGGTTCTTTTTTCTTGTTAAATTAAGGTTGAACGGTTCCTCATATTAACAACAACTTGAGAGGCAGACCAGATAACTAAATAAGGTGAGACGACTCAAGAAGGAAAAGGTTCAAAGACATTTAGTGACATATAGGAAGCACCTCAGTCTAAATACGCTAGACACTGTTTGGATATGGGTAACGTAGTGCCCTTGTGGAGAAAGGAAATAAAAGAAGCTGACTTCTTACACACTTTCCAAGTTAAATATTTGTATCACTAAGCTGACTTCTGACTTTACTGTACCCTCCCTGCTATTTGCTAGAGCTTCCCATAAAATTAACGCTTTGGCTGGATGCCCTAGGGACCTGCAAAGTGGGTCGGTGTGATTTCCAGGTACCAAAACCTATTGGGGGTGAGGAGCTGGAATCGACTGAGAGCTCTTCCAACAAAGTGGATAAAGATACAACTAGACCCAAGATAAATGGTAAGAAGCGATTAAATTTAATTGGAGAAACTCTACAAGAACTGGTATTTCACTAGCTATAATGAGCAAAATGTTGGGATATTACAGAAAATCTGCATCCATGTTTCATGAATGAGAATGTTGAGAAAAACGACGAGTCACTTACAAGATTAACCTAAAATGATTTTATCATGGAAACATAAAGGAATTAAATCCAATTGAACATTTATGATGTAGACAACTGAATGCACCTAAAACCAAAATTAGGTGGAAAAGACCAAAAGAGCAACCAAAATTTAACGTGGGAACTGACCTCAAAAGACTAAAATATGAACGTAACAGGAGGTGTTACATATAAAGAACAGAGCAAAGGATTGAGCTGATCCCATTTGACTGGGACAATACGAGGATGATGAAGATGAGGATTATAACTTCTAGGTAGACTGACAATCTTCCTCAAGTATTCTGCTATCTAAAACTGACCCTTGTGTATTACTCAATCTATTCTTTCACTATGAGCATGATTCCAAACTTGTCTAGGAAACATTTCAAAAGCATTTGTACGACCTAAAACACGGATCGCAAAATCTACAAATACAAAATCAACTGTTTCCACATACTGTGTTCAATTCTTGATGTGTAACACTGCAAGACATCATCCACAATCAAACCAGAATCTTAAGGAATTCCGATTCAAGAAGTTAAATAACTAACTTGGCTAATAACAGTCCAAACTTTTAAGGACCTGAGCTCCAACTTTTCCCAATTGAAACTCAAGAGTCAGTTGGTATCAAGTTACTCGATAAAAAAAGAAGAAGAAGAAGAAGAAGCATTTCTTGGACTTTCCAGTGGTAAAAAGCCATGTAATCAATTACCCATATGAACAACAAATGAAATGAAATCAAAAACCCATCAAATCCAACAAACCCATCTGAATTCCACTCCCAAACAAAGCATTGCACAAAGTCTCTTTTTCCGAGTAATAAAGATTCGAAATTTATGGAAACTAAAAGCAAAGATTTCATCTTTCCTAAACAGAGTGTTTGAATTTGAAAGGGGAAGGCGTACCAGAGGTGGATTGGAGGTGAGAGCCCAAAGGCGTGGCTGGATCGGGAGCTATTTGGTGGGTAGTGCTGCAATTCTATAGCAACACGAGGATTTCCAGAAGAGACAAGTAACAGCTATGCAAGCAAAGGAAACTAGAGTGGGAGTGGTGTACCCTGTACTATTGTTATTTTGATTGTTTTTACTCAACATAAATAAATAATCGGAGCAAATTAATAATATGTGAAGCATAGGAGGGGACTTGGGTGCGTGAAGGTTTATGATCTAGTTATGTATGGTGGATGATGTAGATCATTTTTTTTTTAAAAAAACTTTTTATTAATAACTCATATACTTTACATATATCAGTGAGGTTTGAACCTATAACCTCAAAGTTGTCAGTTAAACACTTTAACCAACCAAACCACAGCTCACCGACAAGACAAATGTTCGATTAAAACAAATGTTGTCTGAACATTTCAAAAAAATAAAATCAAATAAGAGGCTAAAATATCACACACAAGAGTTTGTGTTGTAAATTTATAATATAATGTGCAATTTAGAAAAATTTTGAGAATATACCGTCCGATTATAAAATTTCGAGAAAATAAAAGAATATTGACTAGAAAGACTATCATTAACGAGAATCTGAAATTTAAAATTGTAATAAAGCGTGAACTAGTATTAACTATCACTCACTACCCATGTATAAATGACACCTATTAAACGATTTAAGTCTACTATATGGTTGATTCTTTTAAGATTGAGCTATAGGTACCTAAGCGGTTAGTATGATTTAGTAAATTTTAGTTAATTCTTGTAAAATATTGAGGGGATGATGGACGATTGGGCATTGTATGGGAGCAACTGTGAAATGTGATGAACCGCAGCTGCATGAGATCGATAACCTTTGTGGTGGTATGCGAGTTTGAAGGACGAGTTCAGCGGCCAGTCAATCATATATGGGACCCCAACAACCCTCATTTCTCAAGCAAATAAGTGAGAAAAGGTATTCTGCACAAGGCACTCATATCATGCACTCGTGGCAAGTTTTAACTAATTGGGAAAGCAAATATATATGACTTGTTCAATGGCAAAACCTACTATATTCTCCAAGTAACTTACCTTGAACGGCAAAGAGAGCTCTAGTCTATCGCTATCTGCTACCATGTTGCTATCACTTTCGATTCCAAGTCAGCATATCCGTAAACGTTGACTAGCATCATAATGGAGGGAACGGCTGCTGTGTACGCAATACTCCCGGTACTGCGGTTGTCGCTTGACAAACGCGCCAACCGCGCGTCTCGCGTGGATCGGTTTTGTTTTCCTCAGCAAGGACTCTAATTATCTCTCCCTCAGCAACCGATCAAATTTGCAAACCAATCTGAAAATGGGGTTGTCGACTACACTCGGATCGATCTCTCAATCGCGTGCAAAGGTATCTTCTGAACGTTATCGAGGAGAGGAGAGGCGAGGAGAGGAGAGGCGAGGCGAGGCGAGGAGAGGAGAGACGAGGCGAGGCTAGGCGAGGAGAGGAGAGGAGAGGAGAGGCGAGGTGAGGCGAGACGGGCGAGGAGAGCAAAGGCGAGGCGAGACGCGGAGAGAGAATTAGCGAGAGTCAACTTCTCCACGTGCCAAAACTTCTCCAATCAGTGCTTGACACGTGGTGCAGACACCCGCAGTACTCAACGTACTGCATACATTCCAGAGCACACCCATAATGGAAAGACAATAAAATGCAGTGTGGCTTACGCAACTACAACTATGCCATGTAAATATCAGTACCTAACAAAGCAGATATACCAAACAAGAAAATATCAAACCCAACTCAATTCTGTCAGTCAAGAAAATACTCATCCACAGATACAACTTTCTTTTTAACAAATAGTAATAGATATATATCAACTGGAAATTCATTCTGCATAACTCTGCAACTCTGCAGTGTTCATAAATGTAACATAATGTTGGGCAATCCATTTACCTGATCAATACTTGTGGCAGATTCAAGATTGAGTTATTGTGCAATTCAAGGTCCTGCACTGAACTAAACACAACATGACGGAAAGAAGTTCCTGCATGTATGGAAGGGCACACTTCCATGGTGTTGATGCATTCATGCACTGAATGCATTCAGAGTCTTACCACATTTCAAGATACATATCAAGAATCTCATTTATGAGAGAATGCTACGTTTCTCAGATACCCACATTTCACATACATGTCACGAATACGAATCTCATTTCAGAATGGATTTGTTGTAGAAGGTTCATATTAATAACCAACTAATGCCCAGAGAAGCGCTTACAGTCCATCATTTATTCTGGTTAATTAGAATCAAACATTCTGAATCCAAATGATCAAACATTTATGATATATGGTCGAATACTTTGTACAACAACAAAAAACAGTGATCGAGTTACTTGCATTCTGATTCAGATACATATTGTTAGTACATAGCCAAAATGCTTGGCCAAACCGAGAATATGGCACAACTACCCGGTCGCCGGAGATCATTCCGGGCAAAACAGTACCGGCGAGCCCTTCACGGGTATTTAAAGAGTGAAGGTATGGTAGCAATCCACCTGCCAGACCCACTCTCTGGCGGCAAAACATCCCCAAAAGGGGAGTTGCCGCAAAGGATCGCAGACTGTCCCACATCGGGGACTGAGGCCACAGCGCCTAACATTGCCCTATAAAACAGGCACAAACTCCCAAAAGAGGTAAGTCCACAAAAACTTTTTCCAAACTCTCATACTCTGCAAGTAGCAACTAAACGCTAACTTAAACATCGGAGAGTCGAAGACTGGGCCACCCCAGTCCCGACTCCTGACGCATTGCTAGTTGTGTAGGTGCAAGACCTGAACTCAAGGATTCGACTTCCAGACTCGTGATCCCGGGACAGGTAGAAACACATATAATACCCTAAATTTTCATATCAATTTTCTTGTATTATTTCCGAATTTAATGAAGGATTATTTTTGAAAATTCTTATTTGTTTATGCGAAGTTGAAGTTTCAAGAGTAAATTTTAAGGTGCTTTGTTTTAAGTGGCCAAAAAGTTGCCTTTCTTATCTGTAAGTTATTTTCAAAAATTTCCTTCATGAAAGTTGTAGAGTTTGTCGATACGAGTTCGTAGACATATGGCACGGGTGAAACGGATGTCGTATAAGAAAGTTACAGTTAGATGAAGTTAGTTTCTAGTTTTAGAAAGTGGATAAGTAGAAAAATGTGTGGGAGTAATTTTGGGAACCCTAAAATCATATCTCTCTCTTCTCTCTCTTCCTCCACCGAGCTCACCCCGCGCACCTAACTTTGATCAAAGCTAACTCCGCCGTCCGGCCACCATTTGAACAGTCGCCGGTCCCATTCGACTCACACAGACGTCCCCTCCAAGTCTGGGCAAGTGTTACACAGTGTTGCATGCCGGAAACGGAGCTCTTAGTCGATCAAAACCACCGTATACGGCAGCGACGAGGAGCTATCTACTTGTGGTGATGTCTTGTCCTCTTATTCCATAGAAATCAGGTTCACGGGAAACTTCAGGTTGATTACCAAAAATTGCAAGATCTATTGCAAAGAGGATTTGATGACAGAGGAACAGAACAAGTACGACAGAATTCGACGAAATCGAAAGCTTCCTTTAACAAGTTGAACATATCAAATTGGGGCAGGTTTAGAACAAATTTACAGCGGAAAATAACAGGGTCAGATTACCAAGATTGCTAGGATCGACTTAGGCTCTAATGCCAAGTTAAACAGAACACAAAATGTTGAGAATTTTCTAATATATTGAACAAACTCCAAGTCGGGTATATACACAAGCACAGTTCTAACCATAGAAGGAAATTAATTACACCGAAAAATTTACATAATCCTAGTTGATTACAGAATATACGTCTTCCCAATATACTAGGATTGGGAATAACAGAATGAACATTGTGAGATTATTAATTATCTTATTATGAATTCATGAAATGTTTATCTAAATGAAATGGTTAGATAAACAATGAAATACATTTGAATTATCTTGTATAATAAGACAATAAAGATGAACTAATATTATAGTATTTGTGTGAAACTCAAACTCTTTGATGGTAAAAAGTTTGAGCTATCCAAAATGCAATATAAAAGGAGGTCCATGTGCACATTCTAAACTACGCCAAAACGAGTCTCTCTCTATCTGAGCTTTGGTACTTGTGCTGCACAAAAGATCTTGTTGCTGCCTCTCTTCATCCGAGGCTGCCTCTTTTCATCTGATGACTGCCATGAACATTGAACAAGGTACCCAGTCATGGCACCCATCTGATGAAGAGAGGCAGCAATAAGCTTCCAAAAGAGATCTTCTGTGCAGCACTCAGCACTCAAGTCCCTTAATAATTGTAAGGGACAATTCCACATTAGGGACGGTTGCGGACGTGTTCTGGTTTGTGACATAGAAGACTCTGGAGAAGAAAAGACAAGGGTGATTATTGATCAATCGGTTCCTTTGAGACTTGACCTTTTTTTCGATGGCCTGTTGTTAGGTACTATCTGGTGGAATCGAGAGGGGTCTTATTGTTGGCAGTGCAATAAGATGGCATGCGACAACCACCTTTGTTTAGGGTTTTTGAGGTTCCATTTAGTGATGGAAAGTGGTCGGATTCAGAGGTAACAGACTTAGGGAGCAGAACATTTTTCTTAGATCGAAGGAGTTCTCTGGTTGCGAGAAGAATTGCATATACTATATCGGTCAATCCTTTTATGATTGTGGGGACCTTAGTATATTAACTTGCCATACAATACAATCAAAACACACTCAGGTCTGCAAATTTCACATTTATGGATTCAACCGAGTTTATAAATGTGGATGTAGCTATGATCCATCTGCTTTATTCTCTTTCTACTCTATGGAGAATGTTTGTATCTCAATCTTCCAATTGCATATCCTATATATGATCGATGATAGGAGACATCAGTACACAAGGGTTTACTTTTAATTTTGAAGTGTACTGCTCGCTTGTTACCATAAGAGAGAATATAGATGGGATGTGAATTAGTGTTCTAAACTTTCTCAATCTTGTAGAGCCTTGCTGTGCGCAAGAGATATCTTTTCAATTTGCAGCGAAAGAAAAAAGTACAACTTAAAATCGTTCAATCAATGCAATAGATATCAGTAAGTAAGAAACAGACAATTTCATGTTTTGGAACCTTCATAGCGTGAAACTCTAGGAAAAAAAAAATCCTCTTCTAGTTTGAGCATACAAAAGATGGTTCGATGCTGCTTAAACCATAACACGTTCATCATCGAAACCAACTGGAAATTTAACGAATGCTAAACACACTTTAAAGCTCTGTATATAACATGAAGCAAATCACCAGGGCAACATAAAAAACCACAGCAGTGCAATAGAACTTTAGGAAAATACTTGTCCAGATTAGCTGATTTGATCAGTTATAGAGATCATATGTGCGATTACATCAGTATCAGCATGTTCCATTTCCCCTAAACTTAAACATATTCTTGATAAAGTTGAACTTTCGGTTTATCTAAAGCCTTGCTAAGTCTTCCATGTATATCATTCATTACAAACCCAAAAAGTTCTCCCATATGGTTTAGATTTAAAACCAAAGCTGCAGAAGACAAGATAACCATTGTGCTTGTATTACAAGGTTCATATGGAAAGCCAAGTAATGCCGGGAGGAGCAAAGGAGCTAAACCTGTTTTATTCATCATAAAAACTGACCCAAAAAGTTCTCCCATATGGTTTAGATTTAAAACCAAAGCTGCAGAAGACAAGATAACCATTGTGCTTGTATTACAAGGTTCATATGGAAAGCCAAGTAATGCCGGGAGGAGCATAGGAGCTAAACCCGTTTTATTCATCATAAAAACTGAAAACAATCACAGAAATAGACATTGGGGGAGTTAATATAACTGAAAATGTCCTATGGCGTGATGAACAAGATCCATAGATTTCATTTTCCCATACAGCATGAGTTTAACTAGAACTTATGGAAATGACTAAGAACAAAACCTCAAACTGTTCCATGATTTGGGGATTTCAAGTTCTCACCCATGTAACATCTTTTATGAGACTGACAATCCTAATATCACCACCATGACAAGTGCTATGATTCACTGCTAGTAAGTTCCTTGAGCTTTAAGGAAAAGCACAGACCCCGAGACTGAAAACCATCATAGTATATTCTCTCCATCTATTCAATTAATGATTTTGGGATGAAAATATATGATCAAAGTTGTCTCAAAGCATGTTACAAAAGAACAACATTTCAAGGTAGAACATTAGATCTTCCATGATTTTAATATCTTTCACTATTTGTCATCGATCAACTCAAACAAAGACCCTGATCTCAAATTCAACCGAAACAGCAAAGAAATCAAAGATTCATCAGTGTACCTCCTCAAAATTGAACAGCCGATCCCACATTGCTTCACCTACTCATCCGTAGCAGCCTTTGCACTCCGAAAGCCCTTCTTCAACTCCGCCACTCTCTTCACACAAGCCACCTTGGTCTTCCCCGGCACAGCAGCTGCAATCTTCTCCCACCTCATCGACACCTCCTTGGGAAACGCCTTCAACGCATTAAGCAACGCAATGTCCTCACTAGCACCCCAACTAACCCAACCACCAGCACTCTTGACCTCAGCATTGCCCTCCTCCCCAACCTCCTCACTCCCACTCTCCATTTTCTTCTCATTAGGCTTCCTCTTCCTCAAAAACTCAGCATACGAATCCGAATCACTCACCTTCTTCTCCCCCAACTCTTTCGCCTTCTTGATCACACTCTCCACCTTATACCTCCCCCCAAACGCCTCAGCAATCACCTCCCACCGCCTCGGTTTCCCCACCGGGTTCTTCACCAGCTGCTTCTTCAAAACCTCCACATCCTCCTTAACCCAATCCCTCTCCTCCTCCAAAACCCTAACCCCATTTTCTCCACCTCCCAAAGCCTCCACCTTTCTCTCCTCCCTCACATACCCATTACCATTTCCGGCCAAATCCACGCCGGAATCTTCAAACCGCCGCGGCTTCTGCCGCCTCCTCTTCGCTTCATCCTCCACCTTCGCAGGAACCTCCGGGAAGTCCACGACTGGGCCGTGGCCGACCCTTACGTCACCGCCGGTGACCGAAGGCGGCGCGAATGGGCCGACGAGGATTGACAGCGCGACCCAGATGAGCAGCGATTGGTAGGGCTCGGATTGGAGGAAGAAGAAAGCGAGACCCAGTAAAACCAACGAGACCAAAACGGTGCAGATGATCCAGGGCTTGCTGAGATTCTTGTAGTGAGGCTCGGTTTCTGTGGCCGATGACGTCACCGCTTTGGATTGGAAGAGGAACCTCGGCCTTGCGTCCTCGTCCAGAAACTCCATTTTTGAATCTGGGTCTGATCTCAAGGGTACCCAGAAGCTTAAATAGGTGAAGGAGACGACGTCGTTTGGAAGCAAAGTCAAAGCTGCTTGCTTTATTTAACCTCTGGCTCTTTTAGGCTTAAAACTTAAAAGGTGAAGGCTTTGTTTTGAAAACATACTTATTTACTAATGCGCGCCTTGTTTTTAAGACCCACCAAGTTTATATTGTTCAAAACAGTAATCAGAGCTCGATTCTATAACACCCAGATAGCAAAACTCAGTTGTGATGATTCAGAGCTGCTTTGGTACTTATCAAAAGTTTTGGTTAAAGATGCACTCCAGGTGCTTGAGAAAATGCCTAGCAGAAGAGATGGTCATGGCCGCGTTGTTGATTGGACTTGTTTGGTCACTAAGTACTCGAGAGGCGGCTGGGTGGATGAGGCTCGGGTGCTGTTTGATATAATGCCGGAGAGGAATGTGGTCAGTTATAATGCTATGCTGTCGGGGTATTTGCGGTCGGGGAGGCTGAGTGAGGGTTGGAGGTTTTTTGAGGAGATGCCGGAGAGGAATGTGGTGTCGTGGACTTTGGTTTTGTGTGGGCTGGCTGATGCGGGGAGGGTTGAGGAGGCGAGGCGGTTGTTTGAGGCAATGCTGGAGAGGAATGTTGTGTCGTGGAATTCAATGATTGGTGGGTTAGTTAAGAATGGGGATGTGGACGGAGCGAGGGATGTTTTTGAGAGGATGCGGGTGAAGAATGTTGTTTCGTGTAATGTGATGATCGGGGGGTATGTGGAGTGGTGTAGGATGGATGAGGCGAGAGGTTTGTTTGACAGGATGGTGGAGAGGAATGTGATAACTTGGACTAGCATGGTATCTGGTTATTGTAGGTCTGGCAATGTGGATGAAGGGTATGCTTTGTTTCGGGAAATGCCTGAGAGGAATGTTGTTTCTTGGACAGCCATGATTGGTGGCTTTGCTTGGAATGGATTTTGTAAAGAAGCTCTATTGCTGTTCCTTAAAATGAAGGGGGACTACGGGACAAAACCAAATGGTGAGACCTTCATATCACTTGTGTATGCCTGTGCCGGTATTGGGGTGCCTCAGCTTGGAATGCAACTGCATGCTCAGTTGATTGTCGACAATTGGGACCATGATGATTATGGTGGCAGGCTGTCAAAGAGCCTGATTCACATGTACTCGGCCTATGGTATCATGGGTTATGCAGACTTTCTGTTTATGAAGCACTCAAATACTCGTAGTGTTCAGTCTTGTAATTCTATGATCAATGGTTACATACATATTGGGAAACTAGAACAGGCTCAGAACCTCTTTGACAGACTACCAATCCGAGACAAGATCTCTTGGACTTCTATGATCACAGGGTATTTTAGTGTTGGGGAAGTATCAAAGGCTTGTTATCTGTTCCAAATTATGCCAGATAAGGATGCTATTTCATGGACAGCGATGATTTCAGGGCACGTCCAAAATGAGCTTTTTGCAGAAGCCACTGATATCTTCTTTAAAATGCGTTCAGAAGGTGTTTCGCCTCTGAGTTCAACATATTCAGTTCTTCTTGGAGCTGCTGGTGCAATGTCATATCTTGATTCTGGGAGACAGTTCCATGGCCTTCTGACAAAAACACATTATGAACTTGACTTGTTTATTAGTAACTCACTGATCTCAATGTATGCCAAATCTGGGGAAATAGATGATGCTTACCATGCATTCTCTAACATGAGTTTCCGGGATTTGATTTCTTGGAATTCCATGATCATGGGGTTTTCAGACCATGGGCATACAGATAAAACTCTGAAGGTCTTTGAAGCAATGGTGCAATCTGGAACACAGCCGAACTCAGTAACTTTTCTGGGCATCCTGTCAGCATGTAGCCATGCAGGGCTAGTCCATAAAGGATGGGAGTTTATTAATGCCATGAGTGATGTTTATGGAATTCAACCAGCTCCGGAGCATTGCATTTGTATGATTAATCTTTTGGGCAGAGCTGGGAAGGTAAAGGAAGCCCAAGAATTGGTTAGGAGGCTACCTTTCAAACCAGATCATGCTGTTTGGGGAGCATTGCTTGGTATTTGTGGGTTCGGTAAAACGAATGCCCAGGTTGCTAAATATGCAGCAAAACAACTCCTGGAGATGGATCCTTTAAATGCACCAGCCCATGTGGTCCTTTGTAACATATATGCAGCAAATGGTCTGCATATTGAGGAAAAAGCTCTGAGAAGGGAGATGGGGTTGAAAGGAGTGAGAAAGGTTCCTGGCTGCAGTTGGATTCTAGTGCAAGGGAGAGTTAATGTATTCCTCTCTGGAGATATATTACACCCAGATGTCGGTGAGATCCTGTCAGCGCTATTTGGCAATATGAGTGAATCACAAAAAGAGTCCAGTACAGTTCTTTATGATTAGGTTAACTTTCACTGCACCATTGCATTTGAACAAGACATTATCAGATCCTAAAAACCACATACTTAACAAGCAAAGGAGAATCAGAATTGGTGATACATCTCAAACCTAATAATTATTTTTACTGTGGTTTCCGATTTAAGGGTAACTAATCAATTTAGAAATTTGTTCGGAGTTTTGTTTTTTTATTTATTTTGATAGAAATGGTCTAAACAAACTCGTACTTTTTATTACCCGATTAGTAGTAGTAAGTGTTATAGGAAATAATAAAAGTATTATTGTTGGGTTGGGGTATTTAAGGGAAACTTACCATTTTGTTAGGATAAGAAAACAAATTCACCAGCCACCATATCTCTCTCTCCTCGACCTCCCGAACCCGTCCGACTCTCCTCGACGGAATGCCGCCGTCCAGCCAAGTCCGGTTGCCGCACCAGTCCCGATCGACAGCTGGGACACTGCACGTACTTCCTGGGGTAGTAGCCGACCCTAACTCGCCGGAGTTGAGGCTCAGGGACGCCGCTACTGCCGTGCGCTTAGCCTTGCCGGAACTTTTTTCTCTGGCCACCGATTCCAGCAATCTTTGGGGGTTTTGTAGCTCTTCTCTAGGCCATTCAACCGCCCAAAAGTGGAAGATCATTTCGGGGTATTTAGTAGATTGGAATTTTTGGTGTTCTTGAGCTTTGGAGGTAATTTTCGGCCGAGTCTTTGATTTCTGGATTTAGTACTAGTTATGATTGTTGTTGTGCTTGTTGAGAAGAAGAGATTGATATATGCCTTGTTAATTTTGGTTGAAGTTAATATGGTGAGGGTGGTTGACTGCCACTGCCAGTGGCTGCTGCCGGTTTTGGTAGTAGTTTTGAGGAATTTTTGTAGATTTCTAGAAGGGGATAATGTCGATATTGTGTATGGTGATTTTTGGTGAAGGGTGTTTGGAATTTGGGATAGTTTTGGTTACTCTATAGAGGGGAAGTGAGTTAAAAAGAGGTATTGAAAATTTTGGTAAGAGTTGATTGGGATCTAGGAAATAATTAAGTTGATTTTGGTGGAAGAGGAAAGTTGAGTCTCGTCCTTAGGAGATTCTATGTTTATTTTCATGTGTAAGAGCGTGGGGAAAAATTGGAGGAGATTGATAAAAGAGTTGAGTTCTTTTTAGTCTTTAGAGTATAGAATGAGTGAGGATGGCGTCGCTTTACCTTGTTAAATTTGGTATTCTTGCATTTTTTTGTCTCGAACCTTAAATCTCGTTTTGTACAGGACGAGAGGAGACACCACGTGAGGAGGGCTCTGACCGACGTTAGGCTTAGCTGCCTATATAGTGAGTGGACATTTGGTTTATTACTAAAATGCATGCACGATTTTATAAGTGGTTCATTATATTTTCTAAGCGTAAATTATATTTTCAGCTTTTGAGTTGATTATGAACTTATGGATTTGAGCTTGGGTAAAGTTTTAGTACTTAAGTTATATTAATCCCAAGGATTTAAGGATTTGAGATTCCTCTAATTTTTCTTTGAAATATATTAATTATTTAGCGTTGTTCATTCCCTTGAGCATTATAACGTGTGAGACATGTTATCAAATTTAATTTATTTTTTTCCCTTGGAATTTTCCGAGTACGGTTGGGAATCGCACTTAAGCTTTTAATATGAGTTTCGGGGAAACTCACATGAATTTATATTTTCTTTTCTTATGCCATGTATGTTGGATTATATGATGTCAATGCTAGCGTGTCGTTCCACCTTTCGAGGTGATGTAACTCTCATGTTTCAAGTGGGGTCACGTATGCCCTTTTCACCCTAGTGGTGATGTGATGTTGCCGGCGGCATCACGCAAGCCCTGTGCCCTATCCGTCAACTCGACGTGAAGGTACAAGGAGTATGAGAGTACTATGCCTGGGAGGCAACCGAGTCTGAGAGACTCACTTATATGGCCATATTGGTTCTTTTATTTGAGTTGTTATTTTGACTAGCGGAGCTAGTCCGTTATTTTGGGAGTTTCTTATACGAGGGATACATATTTATTTTTCTTGTGGTTTAATGGCTAGCGGGGCTAGTGTGATTTTTTTTTTAATGAGCTTACAATATTTGCATGCATGAAAATTTTTAAACTCCGTATAAATGGAAAAGCATATAACATTAGATTTCGTACTAGTACTTATTAATTAGTTTAATTTTTTTTCGTCCACTCACGCTAACGTTTCAAATGATTTTCCTTGGGTCCTTTGTTTTCAAATACCCAGATTTCAGAGTTCTTGTTCGGCTTCACTAGGAGTTGAGGCATAGTATCTTCCGCTACACCTTGTCGATCATAGGTTACCCGTTAACTTATGTGTAGTTATTTTATTTTCCTCCTTTAGTGCTCTGAGAACCATGAGATTATATAAATTAAGTTGAAGTGGCTTTTAAGGATTATAAGCCAAATAGAGAGTTTAACTCTGGATGTTCATTTTCCTGTTTATGTAATGTAGTTAATTATTGGTTTGAATTGCTTTTATGTTGTGATTGATTGTTATAATTGAAGTGTGTCTTAGTTTTATTTCAGGTTGGGTTGTCCATTTTTAGAGGAGGCTATGTCGAAATTTCGGTATAATTTCTTTTAGAGTGGACTCCGCAAGACTTGCCTTTTTTTTCCTGCGTGTTTTGGGACGGGTCTTGTCAGTTGGTATCAGAGCATTAGGTTCCTCTTCCTGTTGGATAAATGGCGTTTAGTTAATACTAGATTGCTCGTGTGTGAATTACTAATCTATACCTATCTCAGGTACTATGCCTCCTAGACACCGAACACAGAGAACTCCTCCTGTGGGGGATGACATGAGTACACAAGAGGGTATGCAAGGAGCGTTTGAGCAGATTGTTAATCAATTTGCTGCAACAATGAACCCTCAGACCCACCTGATTTCAGCATTAAGAGGACCAAGAAAAATGGTGCTGAGAAGTTTTCTACAGCCAAGGATCCTATTGAGGCCCAGGAATGGATTGAGACTATGGAGAGGGTTTTTACTAGGTTGAATGTTCCTGAAGATCGTAAGGTATTTGTGGCAGTGCAATGGTTGCACGGTCTCGCATGGCATTGGTGGGTTGGTATTACTAGAGATTATGAGGATGCTTCTCTTATGGCTTAGGATGAGTTCAAGGCCCATTTCAATGATCGTTATTGTAGTCGAGCTCATCTCCATAGGAAGCAGGATCAGTTTATGAATTTGCAGAAGGAAGATATGTCAGTCTTGGAGTTTGAGCAGCATTTCCTTGATAGAGCTCATCATGTACCTGACTTGGTACGCGATGAGCAGGATAAGATATACAGGTTTGTTCGGGGACTTGGGGTGACTATCAGGAAAAGATGCAAGCGCTGTTGTATCCGAGATTTAATGATGCAGTTAGGGCATCCTTGAATATTGAAACCTCACAAATTGGTAGCCGAACCCGAGACTTTGGTGGCCCTAGTCAGGGGCCGTCAAAGAGAGCGGTATCTACATCCGGTTCAGGATCTTCTGTGGGTAGTGGACGTAGTAGCATTTGGGGCCATTCAGCTACCTAGACTCAGAGGTAGTCAGAGATTTTCTAGGAGAGTTGCAGGCAGACACCCCTTTGGTCAATTTAGTGGTGGTATGAGTGGTGGTAGTGGAGCCCACAGTAGTCAGTCAGGTCAGTCTGGACAGTATCAGCCAGTTGGGTGCTTCGAGTGTGGCCAGCCATATCATTTTAAGAGAGATTGTCCCCGTTTGACTCAGGGAGTTACGCCCACATTGCATCAGATTGCATGTCAGACTTCTGTTGGCGCTTCTAGCAGTGGCTCACATGCTAGTTCAGCAGTTAGAGGTGGTCCCCAGCAGGGTAGGGGTCAGAGAGGACGTCCTACCACGTAGGCTAGAGTTCATGCCATGACATTTAAGGAAAGTCGTACCTCACCCGAGGTTATCATTGGTACGTTGTTTATTTTTGGTCAGCCTGCATTTACTTTGATTGATTCGGGGGCTACCAATTCTTTTATGTCTAGTAGATTCGCACTTTATGCTAATGTGCCTTCATCTCCTCTCCCGGAGGAATGGTATGTATCTTTGCCTTCAGGTGATGTGTTTAAAATTGGATGGTATTTAGGTCTTGTGAAGTTCTGGTTGAGGAGTATAACTTGGAGGCAAATTTAATTCCGTTAGAGATTGTTGATTTTGATGTAATTCTGGGGATGGATTTCTTAGAGGCACATCAGGCTTTGGTTGATTGTTTTCAAAAAATTGTAGTGTTCCGAAGTCCGGGAAAGCCGGAGATTTTATTTTGTGGAGAGCGAAATGTTTTGCCATCTTGCTTGATTTCAGCAGTTACAGCAAGTAAATTGTTGAGTAGGGGTTGTCAAGCATATTTGGCTCATGTTATGGATACTAGTATGGGGGTTCTTAAGGTTGAAGATATTCTTGTAGTCAAGGAGTCTCTTGATGTTTTTCTTGAGGAGTTACTTGGTTTACCTCCTGAGAGGGAGATAGAATTTACCATTGAATTACTCCCTGGTACAGTTCCTATCTCTTAAGCACTTTATAGGATGGCCCCGGCGGAGTTAAGGGAATTGAAGGTTCAATTGCAAGAGTTAGTAAACAAAGGTTTCATAAGGCGTAGTATGTCTCCTTAGGGTGCCCCAGTGTTGTTTGTAAGGAAAAAGGATGACAGTATGAGATTGTGCATCGATTATAGGAAGTTGAATCAAGTTACCGTGAAAAATAAGTATCATTTACCCCGCATTGATGATTTGTTTGATCGTTGAGGGGTGCTAAAGTTTTTTCTAAGATTGACTTGAGGTCTAGGTATCACCAGTTACGAATTAAAGATTCTGACATAGCTAAGACTGCCTTTCGGTCATGCTATGGTCACGTTATGGTCACTATGAGTTCGTGGTGATACCGTTTGGGTTGACAAATGCACCCACTACTTTCATGGATTTAATGAATAAGGTGTTTCGCCCATATCTAGATTGTTTTGTAATTGTGTTCATTGATGATATTTTGGTCATTCAAAGAGTGAGAAGTTACACTCTAAACATTTGAGCCTAGTGTTTCAGACCTTGAGGTGTGCGGAGCTATTTGCCAAGTTTAGTAAATGCGAGTTTTGGCTTGATAGTGTTAGATTTTTGGGCCATGTTATTTCAGCTGAGGGTGTGAGTGTGGATCCTCAAAAGGTGGAAACGGTGACCAATTGGAGTAGACCTAATAATGTGACGGAAATCTGTAGCTTCCTGGGTCTAGCATGATATTATCGTCGTTTTGTATGAGATTTCTCTAAGATCGCCACTCCACTTACAAGATTGATGAGGAAGGGAGTTAAGTTTGAGTGGTTTGAGAAATGTGAGCAGAGTTTTCAAGAACTCAAAAATCGATTAACTAGTGCTCATGTTTTGGCTTTACCTGATGATAGTGGAGAGTATGTGTTATACTGCGATGCATCAAGAGTGGGTTTGGGTGGTGTGCTTATGCAGCATGAAAATGTAATTGCTTATGCTTCTAGGTAACTTAAGCCACATGAGTTGAACTACCCAACCCATGATCTAGAACTTGCTGCGGTGGTATTTGCATTGAAGCTGTGGAGACACTATCTTTATGGAGCTAAGTGTCAGATCTTTACGGATCACAAAAGTCTCTGATATATGTTTACACAAAAAGAGTTGAATTTGAGGTAGAGGAGGTGGATGGAGTTGATTAAAGACTATGACTGCACAATTGAGTACCACCCTAGAAGGGCGAATGTAGTAGCAGATGCTCTTAGTCGGAAGTCTACTTTTAGTTTGTCACATTTGAGGACAGTTCGACTTCCTCTTCTTTATGAACTATGAGCTACAAGAGTTGATTTTTCCATGGATAGAGTTGGTACTTTGGTTTCTAGTTTTCATCTGAGGCCGATTCTGATTAATAGAGTGCTAGAGGCACAATTTCAGGACCCTTTCATCGTCCGCTTGATAGAAAGAACACGTGATGGCACCACGGTGGGATTTTCCATTGGAAAAGAGGGGGTATTATTATTTAAAAATAGACTTTGTGTGTCAAAAAGAAATGAAGAGCTGAAGCAAGAGATTTTAGAGGAAGCTCATAATTCTCCTTATGCGATGCATCCTGGCAGTACTAAGATGTATCAGACTTTGAGGGAATTTTATTGGTGGTCAAATATGAAAAGGAGATTGTAGCCTTTGTAAGTAAGTGTTTGGTTTGTCAGCAGGTGAAAGCTGAAAGGCAAAAACCAGCAGGGTTGCAGCAACCACTGGAGATTCCGGTGTGGAAATGGGATCACATTACTATGGACTTTGTATATGGCTTACCTCGTTCGCGAGATAGTCATGATGGTATTTGCGTGATTGTTGATCGACTTATTAAGTCAGCACACTTCCTTCTGGTTAAGAAAACCTATAAATTGGAGAAATTGGCAGAATTGTATGTAGATGAGATTGTCGGACTTCATGGAGTGCCAGAATCTATAGTATCGGATCGGAATCCCCGTTTTGTGTCAAAGTTTTGGAAAGAGTTACAAGCGGCCTTAGGGACTCGATTATGTTTTAGCACTGCCTTTCATCCACAAATTGATGAGCAATCTAAGAGAACTATTCAGACCTTGGAAGATATGCTGAGGTTTTGTGTGATGCAATTTAGGGGAAGTTGAAATAAGAAATTGGCTTTGATAGAGTTTGCCTATAAAAACAGTTTTCCTTCTAGTATTGGTATGGCACCATTTGAGGCCTTATATGGAAGGCAATGTCGTACACACTTATGCTGGAATGAAGTGGGAGAAAGAGAATTTGCTGCACCAGAAATTGTTTTTCATACTAATGAGAATATCAAGGTAATCAGAGACAGACTTAAGGCAGCACATAGTAGACAGAAAAGTTATGCAGATAACCGTAGAAAGGACCTTGAATTTCAGGTTGGTGATTGGGTATTCCTAAATTTATCCCCTTGGAAGGGTGTGATTCGGTGTGGAAAACGTGGGAAGCTTAGTCCTAGGTGTTTTGGCCACGATCCTCAGTGCGGGAAGCAGAGGTAAATAGCGAACAAAAAATAAGGGAGATGTTGCAGGCGTGCCACCTCGCGGACGAGGAAAGGGTCTAAAGGTGCGCTTGACTTCTTGATCAGATGATGAGGGTTTCCAGGTGCCACCTCTGATGAGGATTTACAAGCACAAGCGAGTCGATTCTCGCGGCAGGATGCGAGCAGAGCAATTATAAGGAAATCAAAGATGATCGGTGGCGAGAACAGGAAGGGCTCTAGGAAAACCTAGGCGGCGAAGCGCTTAGGGTTAGGGTTTTCGAGAGGCTCGAAAGGGTTTCAACTGGGTTGAAATGTTCTGTTTGTATTTGTTCAGAGATTTGATTGTCTTGTGATGGAGAGAGCAAAAGCAAAGCTCCGGGGAGCGTTGGAGGTTTCAACTAGGTTGAAAAGTTTGTATTGTAGTTTTAGAGATTGTAGAGAGCCTTTTCTGTAAACCATTGAGTCCTTTATATAGTGGTCCGACTTGCGGCAGAAAAAAGATAGCTTAGAATCCAAGTCGGGCTCCTGAAACCCTAATAGCACAAGGGCACTGTTAACCCGCGCGGACTAAACATCTTGTGACACATGTCCAGTTCGCACACTCCGCATGGGCTACTGATTTCACCTCGAGGGCCTTTCTAGCTCGCGGGACTTAGATGGGCTTTTTATATTAAAAGGGCCACATGGATTGGCCCGAAGCATGTCAAAGACTTGTAAAAGTCTTCAACGATTAATATGGTGCGTGTGGACTCTGCATGTGGCTTCCTCGCGAAGTATCTCACGCAAGCCAGTTCGCCAGCTCGCCTTGATGTATTCTGCCTCGTCTAGGACTTTTACGCGAAGTATTATTGCGCCTCTCCTACGCATGCGAACTCTGTAAGTTAGCTCGCGTGGTCTATTCCGCACGCGAGCTATGTGTTCAGCGCGAAGTCTTTGAAATTCAACTCGCATGGTCTCACTGGCGGCTCAGTACTTGTAAACTTAAAGAAACTTAGGCTCGCCTGAGTGACATGGACCAAGAATTTAATTAATATTCACATAGACATTTACTGTCCAGTAAAATATTAATTTGGGCGTAAACACTAGGTACATTAGTCCTTATGAAATTACGGAGTGGATTTGGCCCAGTAGCTTATCGTTTGAGATTATCCCCAAAGTTATCAAGGATCCATGACGTTTTCCATGTGTCTATGCTCCGTAAGTATGCAGCTGATCATTCTCATGTCTTGCAAGAGCAAGCAATTAGTTTAAAGAAGGATTTGACCTACGAAGAAGAACCAGTTCAGATCTTGGATCAAGAAAGTGCTAAGAAATAAGACTATTCGACTTGTTAAGGTCCTTTGGAGAAGTCATCAAGTGGAGGAGGCTACTTGGGAACCTGATGATCAGATGAGACAACAGTATCCTCATCTCTTTTTTGACAGGTATGAAAATTTCGAGGACAAAATTTTATAAGGAAAGGAGAATTGATACACCCCGAACCTAGTAATTATTTTTACTATGGTTTCTGATTTAATGGTAGCTAATCAATTTGGAAATTTGTTCGGAGATTCGTTTTTTTATTTATTTTGATAGGGATGGTGTAAACAAACTCGTAGACTTTTTATTACCCGATGGTAGTAGGTGTGTGTAAGTGTTGTAGGAAAAAATAAAAGTACTATTATTGGGTTGGGGTATTTAAGGGAAACTTACCATTTTGTTAGGGTAAGAAAACAAATTCACCAGCCACCTTATCTCTCTCTCCTCGACCTCCCGAACCCGACCGACTCTCCTTGACAGAATGTCGCCGTCCAGCCACGTCTGGTTGCCGCACCAGTCTCGATCGACAGCTAGGACACTGCACGTACTTCCTGGGGTAGTAGCCGAGCCTAACTCGCCGGAGTTGAGGCTCGGGGACGCCGCTACTGTCGTGCGCTTAGCCTTACCGGAACTTCTTTCTCCGGCCACCGATTCCAACAATCTTTGGGGGTTTTGTAGCTCTTCTCTAGGCCATTCAACCACCCAAAAGTGGAAGATCATTTCGGGGTATTTAGCAGATTGGAAGTTTTGGTGTTCTTGAGCTTTGGAGGTAATTTCCGGCCGAGTCTTTGATTTCTGGATTTAGTACTAGTTATGATTGTTGTTGTGCTTGTTGGGAAGAAGAGATTGATATATGCCTTGTTAATTTTGGTTAAAGTTAATATGGTGAGGGTGGTTGACTGCCACTGCCGGCGGTTGACTGCCACTGCCAGTGGCTGCTGCCGGTTTTGGTAGTTGTTTTGAGGAATTTTTGTAGATTTCTAGTAGGGGATAATGTCGATATTGTGTATGGTGATTTTTGGTGAAGGGTGTTTGGAATTTGGGATAGTTTTGGTTACTCTATAGAGGGGAAGTGAGTTGAAAAGAGGTATTGAAAATTTTGGTAAGAGTTGATTGGGATCTAGGAAATAATTAAGTTGATTTTGGTGGAAAAGGAAAGGTGAGTCTCATCCTTAGGAGATTCTATGTTTATTTTCATGTGTAAGAGCATGGGGAAAAATTGGAGGAGATTGATAAAAGAATTGAGTTCTTTTTAGTCTTTAGAGTATAGAATGAGTGAGGATGGCGTCGCTTTACCTTGTTAAATTTGGTATTCTTGCATTTTTTTGTCTCGAACCTTAAATCTCGTTTTGTACAGGTCGAGAGGAGACACCACGTGAGGAGGGCTCTGACCGACGTCAAGCTTAGCTGCCTATATAGTGAGCGGACATTTGGTTTATTACTAAAATGCATGCACGATTTTATAAGTAGTTCATTATATTTTCCAAGCGTAAATTATATTTTCAGCTTTTGAGTTGATTATGAACTTATGGATTTGAGCTTGGGTAAAAGTGTTTTGATACTTAAGTTATATTAATCCCAAGGATTTAAGGATTTGAGATTCCTCTAATTTTTCTTTGAAATATATTGATTATTTAGCGTTGTTCATTTCCTTGAGCATTATAACGTGTGAGACACGTTATCAAATTTAATTTATTTTTTTTCTCTTGGAATTTTCTGAGTACGGTTGGAAATCGTACTTAAGCTTTTAATATGAGTTTCGGGGAAACTCACATGAATTTATATTTTCCTTTCTTATGCCATTTATGTCGGATTATATGATGTCAATGCTAGCGTGTCGTTCCACCTTTCGTGGTGATGTGACTCTCACGTTTCAAGTGAGGTCACGCAGGCCTTTTCCACCCTAGTGGTGATGTGATGTTGCCGGCAGCATCACGCAAACCCTGTGCCCTATCCGTCAACTCGACGTGAAGGTACATGGAGTATGGGAGTACTATGCCTGGGAGGCAACCGAGTCTGGGAGACTCACTTATATGGCCATATTTGTTCTTTTATTTGAGTTGTTATTTTGACTAGCCATTATTTTGGGAGTTTCTTATATGAGGGATATATATTTATTTTTCTTGTGGTTTAATGGCTAGTGGGGCTAGTGTGATTTTTTTAATGAGCTTACAATATTTGCATGCATGGAAATTTTTAAACTTCGTATAAATGGAAAAACATATAACATTAGATTTCGTACTAGCTAGTTTGTTCTTGAATACTTATTAATTAGTTTATTTTTTTTTCGTCCACTCACGCTAACGTTTCAAATGCTTTTCCCTGGGTCCTTTGTTTTCAAATGCCCAGATTTCAGAGTTTTTGTTTGGTTTCACTAGGAGTTGAGGCATAGTATCTTCCGCTACATCTTGTCGATCGTAGGTTACCCGTTAACCTATGTATAGTTATTTTATTTTCCTTCTTTAGTGCTCTGAGAACCATGAGATTATGTAAATTAAGTTGAAGTGGCTTTTAAGGATTATAAGCCAAATAGAGAGTTTAACTCTCCTTAAAAGCCAAATAGAGAGTTTAACTCTGGATGTTCATTTTCATGTTTATGTAATGTAGTTAATTATTGGTTTGGATTGCTTTTATATTGTGATTGATTGTTATAGTTGATGTGTGTTTTAGTTTTATTTCAGGTTGTCAGTGAGCTGTGGCTTGGTTGGTTAAGGTGTTTAACTGACAACTTTGAGGTCATGGGTTCAAACCTCACGACATATGTAGGGTGTGTGAGTTATTAATAAAAAAAAGTTTTTTTTTAAAAAAAAAATTTTATTTCAGGTTGGGTTGTTCATTTTTGGGGAACGCTATGCCAAAATTTAGGTATAATATTTTTTAAAATGGACCCCGCAAGACTTGCCTATTTTTCCTGCGTGTTTTGGGGCGGGTCTTGTCAATTGGATTCAATTAGTACTCAAGGTTTTGCCTTTATGTTGAACTAGTTTCTACGAAATGCTATCACATGTACATTTGAAGAAGAAAGATCGACGTGACACAGAATTGATCCCACAATGGATGGTAAACTTGCTCAGTTCTTTGTTTTCAACTAATGTGATATCTATCCTACTTTTGCATGAGTAAATTGCTCGAATTAGATTTAGTGGAATCAGTCATTCCAAATGTAGACTATAGTTAAGAAATAATCTAGTCATTATAAAAAATAAAAAATAAAAAATTTTAAAATTTAAAATCTTTCTGTTTTTCTTTTGGATGACAACAAAACATGTTCAGGTAAGATTTGGATTCTACATGCATACACAGAAACACAAGCATTTCAGTTGTCTTATGCCCTGCATTTGAGATACCTATTGATTTGGATGATTACGGTGTGTACTAACATTTATGATCTTATAGGCCTGCTGATGAGAATGTTTAGGAACCCTTCCTGTACCAAGTGCCTCTTAAAGATTCTGGAAGGAACAAATCATACTTAGAAGGAACATGGAGAATGGAGTGGGTCAGAACTATTGGATTCTATAGCTAGAGAGGTTTGTATTGATGCTCAATTGTTTATTTACTTCTTGAGTTCACGTTACACCCACCAGAAAACCAGTGCTGCATCCTATATTAGTTCCAGTAGCCTGCATTGATCACCCAATTGTTGTCACATTTTTATTGTCTTGTATGCTTATAAGTTATAAGAACTCATAATTATGTTCATAATGTTATTTTCCGAGTCTTTTACTTGCTTTATAACTCGGTGGGAAATCATTAGATTTTGCTAGTTCCTTACTGCATCAAATTACGGTTAGCACGTAGGACTTGGTCTATATATTACTACGCCAATTTTGTCTTCATACGACCGGCAATGACCGTCGTCTGATTACTTTTTTGCTTGTCGTCTATCGAGCTGCCATCTGATAACGATTCAGTTGACATGCATAATCTGTCGTCTGAGGAAGGTTATACGACATACTATATGTCGTCTTTATGAATCCAGGTTCATAACACAAAAAATGAATCTGTCGTTAGAAATCGTTACAACGACAGTTCTTTGTCGTTGAAAGAAGAATTAATCAGCAAATAATTGCATTCGTCTGTTGTCTCCAATTTATTCTAACGTCACTTATATGACGTTGAAATGACTTTTTTATCTACCCTCTTAATTTATCCGTCATCTGTATTCTAGTACTACTATGCTTTTCTGTCGTTATAATAGTTTAAAACCTCAAACGACATACACTATTGTCTTCTTTTACTTTAAGACGACATATAAAAGTCGTTTGAAAGATGTAAGACATCAAAGTTCATGGGATATCTGTTGTCTGATTTTGATTTAGAGGTCACCAAAGCATTTGCACAAACTAATTTAGAAATCTAAATTCATTCTCATTGCCAAAACCAACAATATTTACAAAGAGTTATTTGTCTAAGTAGACATATAAGTTATAACACCAATAAGTTATTACTCTAAAATGACCTACAATACATATTTGCAAGTTCAAAGTCACATATTTCCTTGACCAAAGCTATATATAACATCTCTACTAGAGTGCATAAAGTAATGATGATATGTCCTTCTTCATAACCAAACTCAATATCCACCATTTACTTAAGTGTCTCCTACCAAAATACTGAAGATACAAAGCTTTAGCAAGTTTTTCTTACAAAAACACAGAAACCAAATATAAATTAACATCAGTAACATGAAGTAATTAATAAATAGCCACGGAAACCAAATACTCAGTTCAATGACCAATATTTTTTTTGGGTGAATTCCAGACTATTATAGATATTGTCATTGGGTAACTAATGTACAAATAAATCTCAAAATTTAGACTGTCAAACAACCTTTAACACCTACCTATTGTTAGCCTATTACTTGTACAATAGTGCAGTAGCATTGTCATGTGCATTTGTTCCTCTACTTCATGATACGCTTTGCAAGATTTTCCTCGCACTACCAGAAGAAAGGCTTTAGCCGACGAAAAAAAAAAACCAGGCCGACGAAATTTTCCTTCGTTGGATAATTTAAAATCTTCGTCGGCTATGGTCAACTTTAGCCGACGAAATTAAAATTTCGTCGTCTGAATAATTTTTTTCGTCGGCTATAGTCTGTGAACTTTAGCCGACGAAATTTTCAAAAGTTTAGCCGACGAAATTTTCAAAAGTTTAGCCGACTAAATTTTAAGAGTTTAGCCGACGAAATTTTTAAAAGTTTAGCCGACGAAAAATATAATTTCGTCGGCTAAAGTGTCTTATATTTACAGATTTGGACAACAACTCATCTGGAAAAAAAAAACTATACGTAGAACCTTCAAACGCAAAAAAGTCGTGAAATAAGATATGACCAGAATGGTGAAATACGTCTACGGTTGAAAAATGACGGTATTCTGGTAAAGTCTCGGTGCCGATAGTTGACTTACCCTTATTATTCACTATGCCGCAGATTTGATGTTTGGTGTCTGATTGACTATTGTGATACCTTTCCGGAAGCGTAACGGTGCTACGAGTCAAACTAATTGCTAAAGCCATGATGTACAGGCTTTTTTGGCCATCCGAGTCCGTTTAGGGCTTCAAAATGTAGTTTTCTTATTTTCGATTAGAGTTGACCGTTTCGATCGAGCCCTTAACTTTGTCGAATCCAGTTGAATTTTTAATCATACACATATTTCATCATAATGATCATATCTGACAGTCGAATTTTGGTTTGTGAATTTTAGTCATCGGAATCACAACGTGTCTACTATTTTCCATTATTCGGGTTTATGGGGAGCCCTATCGTCGGAAGGTAAATGTCTCAAAATTTTTATATGGGCAGTTGCGTCTCATCTACGTGAGAGTTTTTTGTGTGGAAGGTTTGACCAAACTACGTAATATAGAGGGGGGATATGAGTGTTTTCGTGTGATAAGTGACGATGGATTATGGTTGACCGTTTCGATCGAGCCCTTAACGTTGTCGGATCCAGTTGAATTTTTTACCATAGACGTGTTTCGTCATAATGATCATATCTGACGGTCGAATTTTGGTTTGTGAATTTTAGTCATCGGAATCACAACGTGTCTACTAATGTTATATAACTTGTTTAGTAGGTTATACAACTTTGTGAACCAACTCTACATAGGATGCAAAATTATTAAAAATCTCGTGAAATAAGATGTGTTCAGAATGGTGAAATACGGCTATGATTCAAAAATCATGTAAATCGGGTAAAGTCTCGGAGCCGATAGTAGCGGTCAACCCTATTTACCGTTATTATTTCTTATGGGGAGCCCTATCGTCGAAAGGTAAATGTTTCAAAATTTTTATGTAGGTGGTTGCGTCTCATCTACGTGAGAGTTTTTCGTGTGGAAGATTTGACCAAACTACGTAATATAGGGGGAGATATGAGTGTTTTCGTGAATTTATAGACTTTAGCCGACGAAAATATATGAAAAGTCGTCGGCTAAGGCACTACCAGAAAATGGGTCTTGGGCGACGAAACAAAAAAAACCGGGCGACGATTTTTTTTTTCGTCGCCTAAGAGGAAACTTAGGCGACGATTTTTTTTTTCGTGGCCTAAGGAAAAAAAATCGTCGCCTAAGTTTCCTCTTAAGCGACGAAAAAAAAAATTGTCGCCTAAGAATAAATTTCGTCGGCCAAGATAGAAACTAGGGCGACGAAACAATATTTCGTCGCCTAAGATATTTATATCGTCGCCTAAGTTTTTTTATCCTTAGGTGACGAAACTCAAATATTTCGTCGCCCAAGAGTTTTTTAATTCTTAGGCGACGAAACTCAAATATTTCGTCGCCCAAGATTTTTTTAAATCTTAGGCGACGAAACTCAAATATTTCGTCGCCCAAGATTTTTTTAATCCTTAGGCGACGAAACTCAAATATTTCGTCGCCCAAGATTCTTCTATATATTGAGAGGCCGGGATAGAAGAATGAGAACTTTGAAAATTTGAAACATAAATTTCTCTAGTTCTTCAAATCGTTCGGTGTTGTGGAAATCTGTCCATACATAGTTTGTGGAGCTACTCCCAGGTACGTACATATGCATATGCACATATATATATATGCATATATATATATTGATTTTCAGTTTTATTTGAGTTGAATTAATGATATATATATATGCATAGAGTTTATTCCAAGCTGAGTAAGGGGCCGTTCTGTCATAGATATGGTTCACAGGTTTGTTTAACTGGATCTCAAGATCACAAACTGACCACTCTTCTCGGTGAAGGGGTCGATAGGGGTTCGCCTCCGTGATCACAAACGAGTCCTGCCTGGTTCCTGTAGGGGGTTCGCCCTCCGTGACATTGACACTTGCCTTCTGAAACCACGGAATCCGCTCGAACTAAATATATATAATTAATAATTAGTATGTTGTATTACATTAATATATATATATATATATATATATATATAAAAGATATGTTCATTAAATATTGATATATATATATATGTGTTATTTTCAGGATATGGATAAGAGTTGGATTTCTCTTTCAAGATATCACAGAAAATATGCTGAAGGAGTTTGGGATTTTATGCAATATGCGCAGGCCAATGCTGACGGGAGTGGCATGTTCTATTGCCCGTGCAAGATGTGTAAGTGTCGCAGTGATATGCATCGATTTCCGTTTGATACAGTATGTGACCACCTGAAGAGTAACGGATTCTGGGAACGTTACACATGTTGGATATATCACGGTGAAACCTCATCACGCTCGTATGATCATGGACAGTTTTATGAGACGGGCAGTGCATCCAACGATCCAACAACGGCCTTCATCAACGACATGTTTCCTCATGACAGCGGTGTATGCCCTGAACGACAGCACATTCCGCAGGCGCCGATGCAGGCCGTCCCTAGAGGTGTCAACACTGCCGGTATAGCCAAGTACAACAGACTTATTGCTTTCCAACAGACCCCTCTGTGCCCAGGTCATGAGAAGACCGTTCTTCAGTGTGTGATGGAGGTGATGCATATCAAGGTTGACACAAAATCGACCGTGACGGCTGTTGATAGGTATCTACAGTACGCTGCTTCGCTCCTGCCCGACGGTCATCGTCATCCCACCACGCATCATAAGGTCCGTCGTATCTTGAGAGATCTCGGGCTTTCCTACATCAAGATCCATGCATGCAGATATGACTGCGTTCTATTCTGGGGTAAAGATGCAGACGGTAATGACCTTGAAGGCCTTCATCGTTGTCCGGTATGTGGGACCGACAGGTATAAGCGGACTCCCGCAGGCAACAGGAAACCTGTTAAGGTACTTCGCTATTTCCCGTTGAGAGATAGGCTGGAGCGGTTGTACATGTCTTCAAAGACGGCCGAAGCTATGAGATGGCACACTGTGAGGGAGGTGCATGACGAAGACCTCATGGTACACCCTGCTGACGGGGAGGCGTAGAAGCATATAGACAGGGAGTTTCCTCATTTTGCTTCAGAGGTGAGGAATGTGAGGCTCGGGCTGTCATCCGACGGGTTCAACCCTTTTGGGACCATGAGTCTTTCGTACAGTATATGGCCGGTCATTTTGGTGCCTTACAACCTTCCTCCATGGATGTGCATGAAGAAGGAATACAACATGTTGACCTTGTTGATTCCGGGGCCCGGTTATCCAGGTATCTACTTTCCCTTCATATTGTATATATTGCTGTTGGTTCAATTTTTTCTCCATTTATTGTTTTTGTTCTATATTGTTGGTCATATATAGTCGTTATCTGAATTTGTTGTGGTTGTTGTTGTTGTTGTTGTTATCCAGGGAAGTGTGTCGATGTGTATATGAGACCGCTGATTGAAGAGTGTAAATTGCTTTGGGAGGTTGGTCATCCCACTTATGACTCCCACAAAAAGGAGATGTTCCAGATGCATGCCATGATTGTTGGTACCATCAGTGATTTTCCTGCACGTGGGATGTTGTCTGGCAACGTTGTTAGGGGATACAAGGCTTGTCCTGAGTGCCTTAGCTCCCAGGGGTGCAGCAATCATTGCAACAAGATAGTCCGGATGGGTCACCGTGCTTACCTACCACATGATCACCCCTGGCGGATAGATACCGGGGCATTTGATGAGACCAAAGAGAGAGGTGTGGAGCCGCATAGATGGTCGAGGGAAGAGATTTTAGCAGTGCTGGATGAGTATGA
Source organism: Fragaria x ananassa (assembly GCA_034370585.1). Classification (NCBI taxonomy): domain Eukaryota; kingdom Viridiplantae; phylum Streptophyta; class Magnoliopsida; order Rosales; family Rosaceae; genus Fragaria; species Fragaria x ananassa. The sequence continues at coordinate 11,802,560 of CP139756.1, read as the reverse complement.
TTTTGGGCAGCTCAGCAATCATCCCGATATTGTGGCCAGAATACCTAAAAGACCAGACAG